>JADBJO010000501.1:671191-672662 GCA_016801955.1 Conus betulinus | reverse complement strand
ACGCACTCCCATACCTTCATGCTGTCACGTGCATCAGGATTTTCAACCTGTAGACAGTTCGAGTCAGTGTGCACGGATTGCTGACAAACAGCTTGTTTTGCCAAACAAGAGCACTTTTCTGCACGCTCAAGGGGAGTCAGTGCAGCTGTTGCATGCTTGGCAGTATTTATTGAGAAGGCCTGACAACTGTCGC
The DNA here is from genome assembly GCA_016801955.1 of Conus betulinus. Taxonomy (NCBI): domain Eukaryota; kingdom Metazoa; phylum Mollusca; class Gastropoda; order Neogastropoda; family Conidae; genus Conus; species Conus betulinus. The sequence continues at coordinate 672,469 of JADBJO010000501.1, read as the reverse complement.
GTTCAGAAACCTTGGCAATTACTAACCTTTATTTGATATTTGATTTTGAAAGCACCTAGGCATTCTGCGGTGTGGTCCTTAACTTATGTTGAAGTCTGTAGTTCATCCTCCCCCCTACACATAGCAACGTCTCTCTTTGTACACAGTTACTAGTTCATCCTTCCCCTACACATAGCAATCTCTCTCTTTGTACACAGTTACTAGTTCATCCTTCCCCTACACATAGCAATCTCTCTCTTTGTACACAGTTACTAGTTCATCTTCCCCCTACACATAGCAATCTCTCTCTTTGTGTTCAGTTACTAGTTCACCCCCCCCCCCCTCCTACACATAGCAATCTCTCTCTTTGTACACAGTTACTAGTTCATCCTCCCCCTACACATAGCAATCTCTCTCTTTGTGTTCAGTTACTAGCTCATCCTCCCCCTACACATAGCAATCTCTCTCTTTGTGCACAGTTACTAGTTCATCCTCCCCCTACACATAGCAATCTCTCTCTTTGTGCACAGCTACTAGTTCATCCTCCCCCTACGCATAGCAATCTCTCTCTTTGTGCACAGCTACTATTCATCCTCCCCCTAGGCCCTACACATAGCAATCTCTCTCTTTGTGCACAGTTACTAGTTCATCCTCCCCCTACACATAGCAATCTCTCTCTCTTTGTGCACAGTTACTAGTTCATCCTCCCCCTACACATAGCAATTTCTCTCTCTTTGTGTTCAGTTACTAGTTCATCCTCCCCCTACGCATAGCAATCTCTCTCTTTGTGTTCAGTTACTAGTTCATCCTTACCCTACGCATAGCATAGCAATCTCTCTCTTTGTGCACAGTTACTAGTTCATCCTCCCCCTACACATAGCAATCTCTCTCTTTGTGCACAGTTACTAGTTCATCCTCCCCCTACACATAGCAATCTCTCTTTGTGCACAGTTACTAGTTCATCTCCCCCCTACACATAGCAATCTCTCTCTTTGTGTACAGTTACTAGTTCATCCTCCCCCTACACATAGCAATCTCTCTCTTTGTGCACAGTTACTAGTTCACACCCCCTCACAAAACACTGAAACTGATTTCACCTTTCCTCTCCAACAGACAACAAAATGTGTCCTTAAACACATACAAATCTGATTTTCTTCTCAACAAATTTGGAGTCCCACAAGGGTCAGTACTAGGTCCTCTATTGTTTTCATTTTACGTCAATGATCTGCCATTGTACTTGAAAATAAACAGTGAAAATTTTGCTGATGATACAGCTTTAGACACAAGTAATTCTGACGC
>JADBJO010000501.1:646191-666191 GCA_016801955.1 Conus betulinus | reverse complement strand
CAATATATGACCTGACCTCAAAGTGGTTAATCCATTCAATATATGACCTGACCTCAAAGTGGTTAATCCATTCTGTATATGACCTGACCTCAAAGTGGTTAATCCATTCAATGTATGACCTGACCTCAAAGTGGTTAATCCATTCAATGTATGACCTGACCTCAAAATGGTTAATCCATTCAATATATGACCTGACCTCAAAGTGGTTAATCCATTCAATATATGACCTGACCTCAAAGTGGTTAATCAATTCTGCATATGACCTGGCCTCAAAGTGGTTAATTCAGCAACATGAACACCTGAATTGTGTAGATATGAGGGGCGGGGGAGTTGGAGGAGGGGGGTGGGGTGGGTGTGGGCAGATGTTATTGCAATTCTGGCATGAGCTAAATGTACCTGAGGGAGTCGATTTTGTTTTATGCTGTACTTTTTTTCTGTGGCATTTTTCTGATCTTTTTTCTTTACTTCTTTCTTTTAAACATCATTAAAGATTACATGACAACACACACACACACACACACACACACACACACACACACACACACGCACGCACGCACGCACGCACGCACGCACGCACACACACACACACACACACACACACACACACACACGCACACACACACACACACACACACACACACACACACACAGATGGTAAAACCGGTCAAGAATAGTAGTGGGTCCCCGCCCAGTACGGCACACAGCCACACTCCGGCCTAACCTACCCCAGCCCCGACACCAGCAAATCGCAGGGAGCAGTCAGTGTGAAGTCAAGAGGCAACCCACCAGAGGAGACACTGCGCTGCTGCCGAGTCACTTCGGCGATGTTCAGTGCCGCCTGTTCTGATCCAACATGCGCAGGATACCACGTACTAAGCCTGCTACTGACGACAATGATCGCTTAGTCACGGAACCGGCGTAAGCAAGCTGTCCCTCCAGTGGGTGCCAGCACATCTGGTGAACCCGACAGAATCAAACCAAGGCCACAGAGACATGGAGAGACAATCGAGACAGATCATCATGAAAGCAAGGCATGAAAGGCCACAGAATGTGATGCTCTTTTTATGCTGATCAATGAGAAATGAGGGTGATGAAGATGATGCTATGGATTTCCAGAGGGATGTACTCTACGCTTACTTTCGTAATATATCCCGGTGTCCCGCAGGCCTGAGAGATACAGATACCTGCAGTGTTAGGAAATGTGACCAGCGCTCTCAGAGATACAGACACCTGCAGTGTTAGGAAATGTGACCAGCGCTCTCAGAGATACAGACACCTGCAGTGTTAGGAAATGTGACCAGCGCTCTCAGAGGTACATCCATTAAGTGGAGGAAACGTGACTGTGTGGTCCCAGTTTTCCCAGCTGAGCTCGTTGCAAACTCAATTCTGATTAGAAGCGGCCGGGGCAGAAAAATCCTTCATATAAATGTCTCTGATGGGAATTGAACCTACGACCTCCCAGCCAGGAGTCCGTGACGTTAACCACTTCGCCACGGTGGATGATTGTCTGAAAAAATGATTTGCCACTGGACTGAAAGACTCCGACACAAGGAAGAGAACGCTATCTTTTACCTAAGCAGTTGAAATCAATTGAAATCACTCATGGCACGCGGAGCCATTTCGCCAGACCTGAGCAGCGGCATGCTCAGAGTAAGCGTAGGCATTTTGTGCGTCACGCGAGCCACCGAAGCGGCAGACTGAGAGTGTGACTGGAGTGTGACGTGCGCTTCAAGCAGATGACGGCAGACAGAACACACAGGGGCACAAGCACAGGCGCTAGAAATGACTACAAACGCAGACAGTAACATGAGGCGCCTGCATGCAAGTTCAAAACATCGGAGCACCATGCTTGCCACAAGAAAAGTCACTGCGCAATGAACGCAAAAAAGTTCACAGAAAATTCTAATCATTTGGCGGACATCAAGGATGAACAGGAGCACGACACTGATAAAGGGGCAGATGAAGAACCTGAAGATTATAAAGTGGAAATGTTTCAGCAATGCCAGAAAGGAGGGAGGTGGGGGGGGGGGGGGGGGGGAGAACTATGGACAATCATTATGAGAGTAAACAAACAGCGTTGAGCCTTTGAGACAGACACAGGATCAGCCAAAAACATCATAAGCAGAGACACCTTCACTGAACAATTTGGCCAGAGGCCACTCCAGAAAGCGCGTGTATAGTTCCACTACCTACTCTGGTGCAGAGCCACCTTTGCAGGGCAGCGTAAATGTGGTCCTCCCGCACATTGAAAAGATGGCAGACCTGGAACACCTGCTGACAGACGTCATCGGCCAGTCAGCTGTACTGGGTCAGGACTGACTGTCAGCTGTATGGAAGGACTGGCAGACCATCTGTAAAGTCAACAGGTTGTTGAGTCATCCTAAAACCTAACACACAGTACGCCACAATCCCACAGACTTTCCTCTATTCAAATTCAGTCTGTCAGCATCCGTGCTGCACGTGTTGTAACCTGGCCCAGCGTCAGTGTCCAGTCGACCTGGCTTAGCACTGTGGCCCCCCAACACTCCTGTCACGTCACGTCAATTGACCTGGCTTAGCACTGCACGCCAACACTCCTGTCACACCACGTCAATCCACCTGGCTTAGCACTGCGCCCCAACACTCCTGTCACGTCACGTCAATCCACCTGGCTTAGCACTGCACGCCAACACTCCTGTCACGTCACGTCAATCCACCTGGCTTAGCACTGTGGCCCCCAACACTCCTGTCACACCATGTCAATCCACCTGGTTTAGCACTGTGCCCCCCAACACTCCTGTCACACCACGTCAATCCACCTGGCTTAGCACTGTGGCCCCCAACACTCCTGTCACGTCACGTCAATCCACCTGGCTTAGCACTGTGGCCCCCAACACTCCTGTCACACCACGTCAATCCACCTGGCTTAGCACTGCACGCCAACACTCCTGTCACACCACGTCAATCCACCTGGCTTAGCACTGCACGCCAACACTCCTGTCACACCACGTCAGTCCACCTGGCTTAGCACTGCACGCCAACACTCCTGTCACACCACGTCAGTCCACCTGGCTTAGCACTGCACGCCAACACTCCTGTCACACCACGTCAATCCACCTGGCTTAGCACTGCACGCCAACTCTCCTGTCACACCACGTCAATCCACCTGGCTTAGCACTGCACGCCAACTCTCCTGTCACACCACGTCAATCCACCTGGCTTAGCACTGCACGCCAACACTCCTGTCACACCACGTCAATCCACCTGGCTTAGCACTGCACGCCAACACTCCTGTCACACCACGTCAGTCCACCTGGCTTAGCACTGTGCCCCCCAACACTCCTGTCACGTCACGTCAATCCACCTGGCTTAGCACTGCACGCCAACACTCCTGTCACATCACGTGACTTGACTCGCCTGACTGAGCAACAGGCGAATAATAATTATTGTTTTGTTTGAACTCCTTGGGCTATTTCCTATTGTTTGTTATGTTGTATCATTAGAGAGAGAGAGAGAGAGAGAGAGAGAGAGAGATGGGGGGGGGGGGGGGGGGGGATTAATCCGTTCTTCTCCAGACTAAGCAAGGGAGACAATTTGCAAAGGGTCCCTAGTGGCCTCTGACGCCGAGTTCTAGGCTTTGGGAACTGTAGAGGTGCATTTCCGTCTGGGGGGGTGGGGGGGGGGGGGGGGTGTCAGTGCCTCTCTCTTCAGGTGAACGTGTTTCCGATCATCCTTTTCAATATTCTGGCATTTGTTTACACAGGTAAATATGACAAACAGAATTTTGCGACCAAATGTACTTTTACGATGTAATCACATATCAAACATAAGGGCGTCCTCCCACCTCCCTGTTTAGCCCCCCTTTGCTGTCGGCTGGGCTCATAAGCAACATCACCTTACCGTTCGTTACCCTTGCTTAGCCTGAAAAGGTGCCAAAACTGAACCCGTTCGGCAATACTTAAGGAAGTGAGCAAAGGGCAATAAACTCTTCCTGTTAGGTTATGGCGGCATGGTTATCTCCCTGTTTTTTCCATTATTTAAAAAAAAAAATCCTGATAATAAGGCGATGTTCCACGCCAAACAGGGGTGTGTTGTAAAACTACGTTTGATAGTAGAATTCTTCTTTCCTCAGGACGATTTCTCGAATTTTTTTTTTCTATCGTATCTGTTCACCAGTCCTCCCCGTGCTCACCCTTCTTACCTATGTGCGTATGGTTAGAGGACGTGACGGTAATGTGTCAGTCCTGGGATATTAAAAACCGTATTTGTAATTTGTGAATTCACACTGCTTGGGGTGATTTCTTTCTTTATTTATTTCTTTATGTACATACTTGCCTTCCCTGTATATATACATGTTGGAATGCAAATTTAAAAAAAAGTTAAAAAAAAAAAAAACAAAAAAAAAAAAACCGTATTTGTGACCAAAGTGTGTGCATGAATTGCCTGCACACTGTCATACACGTTTTTTCTTCTTCTTTCTTGGTCTGCCTCGGTCTACACGGTCTGTCCGGCCCTTGAGATGAATGGTGTCGTTTTTCTCCTCCAGCTCTTGTAGACTGCCGTAGAACTTCGTCATTACAGCTGCCTCTGTTGGTTTATACACGTTTCATTTGGCGACATAGTGCGAAAAGGAAATCCTTTGTCCCTCCTTGGTCTTCTTCATATTTATGAGGAGGCAGACAAATGTTCATAGAAAGAATGTAAAGCTATTGGTTCCTGTCTTATCATTCTGTTAAAAGACAAATTCCTTTAAATGGTTACTTACACTGATTTCTCTTATATGAGAAGAGATTTTTATTTATGTTTTATATTAACTCAAGTCAAGTCAAGCAAAATTACTCATAGCCCAGCCGACACATAGGGCCATATCAGGGCTGTCACCACGTTAAAATCATGTCTGTATGACTGTTTAAAAATCATTTTAAAATTGATAAAACGAATGTCAAAAATGTAACTCTTCTCCATTCAGTCTCAGATGAAATGATAAATTTATAAATTAAAAAAATATTTTTAGTCAGTCCGCCCAATAACAGATACACACAAATTACAAGACAAAACACGACGCGTTTCGACCTCTTAGGTCTTCTTCAGGCAAGATAAACAACATTCAGGATGATGAAAACGGAGAACGAACAATCACGTATCTTCTTATGTTCGACGCGAATGAAAAATGTGAACTTCTGGTGGGGTGTCTCTGAACAAGTCTTTACTGAGTCTGCCATGAGTGTGTGTGTGTGTGTGTGTGTGTGTGTGTGTGTGTGTGTGTGTGTGTGTGTGTGTGTAAGTGTGTGTGTGTGTGTGTGTGTGTGTGTGTGTGTGTGTGTGTGTGTGTGTGTGTGTGTGTGTGTGTGTGTTTAATGATGGTGATTACTCGCGGCAGTGAGTAAATTCACCTACCTTGGCAGCACACTGTCAAGACCGTCACCCCTCGACGATGAAGTGAGCATCAGGATTGCAAACGCAAGTGCTGCCTTTGGCAGACTGCACATCAATACTGGGAATAGAAGACGAGTCAGACTAGAGACCAAGCTGAAGGTGAACAGAGCAGTTCTACTCTCCACACTCCTCTATGCATGTGACATGTGGACAGTGTGCCAACAGCATGTCAAGAAGCTGAATCACTACCACACAACCTGCCTCAGAACACTGTTAAACATCAAATGGCAGGACAAAATGCCTCAGAAGACTGTTAAACATCAAATGGCAGGACAGAATCCCACACACTGAGGTGCTTGACCAAGCAGGCCTACCGAGCATCCACACCATCCTGATGCTGTCTCAGCTTCAAAGGGCAGGTCATGTAGCATGCATGCCCGACCATCAGCTACCCAAGAGGCTCTTCTACGGTGAGCTGCAGCGAGGAGTGCGTTCCCACAGAGGTCAGAAGAAGCGCCTCAAAGACACTCTTAAAACATTCATGAAAGCGTTTAACATCAACCCTGACACATGGGGAACAAAAAACCGTTATGGATCGAGCTAGATGGCGCTACTCTGTCCACAAAGGCGCCAATTCCAAGCAGAATGGAGGACAGATGCAGCGAAAAAAAGAGAGAGAGAGAGAGAGAGAGAGAGAGAGAGAGAGAGAGAGAGAGAGAGAGAGAGAGAGAGAGGCAAGGAAAGTTAATCTCTTACAGTCCCTGTTAAAGTTGTCACCGCACATTCCGTGCACGCATTGGCTTGATCAGCCATCTGCGTATCCACAAATCACCTCAACCTCGCCCCCCCCCCCCCCCCCCCTCCCCCCACTCTCAACCCCAGGATGACTGAATTGGAGTCAACGGATGAACAACAATGTCTAGCTAGCAATAGAATGTAGTACAATATGGTACCAACAGCAATTAGAATGTCGAAACCAAACCGTACAGATGGTCGCATGTTCTATCCATTTGCACATGTTTCTTTCGGTGAATGACTGAAAGTGTCCCTAGAGCGTCTTCCGAAAGTCTGTTTTTTAAAACCCATGATCTGTGAGTATGTTTAATGGGCCTGTTTCGGAGAAAAGAGGAAGATGATGCCTACCTTTCCACCGCAAACAGGCCTACAGTTAGCTTTTTATGATTATGGGGGAAGCAAGTAGATCTAAAGAGTCAAATATTCCATTTGAATGGCACGCCGGAACAACGATCGGGATATCCGATCGTCAATATGCTAGGTGCACGTTTCTTACATATCTTTGGGCATGTTCTCTTTCTGGTCGAACAGTTTAACTGACTATCGTGCAAAATCGTTTCGAATGTGCCTACCAGTGGCATCTGTCCCTTGAGTGTGCCTACCAGTGGCATCTGTCCCCTGAATGTGCCTACCAGTGGCATCTGTCCCCTGAATGTGCCTACCAGTGGCATCTGTCCCCTGAATGTGCCTATCAGTGGCATCTGTCCCCTGACAATGGTGGGATCACTCTTGTTGAACGCCAGCTCTAACATAGCTTACTGCTGGGGCCATAGTGGGCCGTGGTTGTGACGGCCTTGTCCTGCCCGCCGGTACCGTCCCTTTCAAAATGGCGCGGACGAAAGCAGAAAAGGTTGTGGGTGGCAGAGGCAATTTCATCTGAAGAACGTCTTGCTGCTACATGCGTTTCTCGTCGATGCTGCCAAGAGAGAATACCTCGGTGAAAATTCCAGAGCGCAGTTCTTTCCCTTACCTGGAGAAGCGTGACACGGACGGTTTGCACCCGTGGCGGAACGACGGGTTGAAAATTCCGGGTGGGCCCGGCTTCACTATGGCCACCTGCAGCCGTAGCTGATGACGTCACAGAGGAGTTGAGCCGGGCAGGGTTTTTTTTTAACCGGGTCGTGCAAAGCAAGGCCGTCCCGTACACGGGTTTGCTATGGCCGCCGCCGAACTCTCCTTCGCGGATTTCCGAACATCGTCTGTTCGGAGACTTCAACTCGGAATGGACACTTCCACGCTGCTGCTAAGTCGCATGGAATAACGGTAATAGCTAGATCAGTACTTCACATCTGACTTTGGTTCAAAGTCTACAACATTCTTAGGTATCTTGGAGAGAAAGCTGTGTGCTATGTGAGATTGTGACAATGACTGGACTGTGACTATGACTGAACAGTTCTTAAAATCGAGTTGTGAAGAAGCTGGTATCAGTCAAGTATAGCAACGATCACACCGAAACAATAGTTGCCACACTCTTCATCTGTCTCTTCATATTGTTTAACACTAAAACAGACAGCTGGGGACAATGTCAATACGGTTACCATGCAAAATAAACTCCAAATAAGCACACAAAAGTTCATCTAAAATGTGTGGAAAACACAGTACCTGGCATAAAGGAGATGACAGTAGAGCGACGACAGAGCAAAATTTACGGAAACCCTTGTAGTGGACACTACACTACACGAAGTAGTTTGCCACCACTAAAGCAATACGTCCTCTGAACCTCAATCCGATGCAACAGTACTGCTCACAAAGCCCTAGTGGTGGAGTACAACTTTCCCTTTGATCTTGTCGTACAGGAATGTTTAGGAAACACAAAGTCAGTAAACCAATCCTCTTACATTTAAATTTGAATTGCAGAAGAAATGATGTTGCACTCGTTATCGAGGGGCCTTGTCAGACAGATGACACGCCAAAATTTCTCAGTTACCACAAAAACAATGGCAGAGAAACGCAACTGTGTTCAGTCTGCACAATGATAGATTAGGGGTGTAACCAAACTCTAACCTCTCTCTCTCTCTCTCTCTCTCTCTCTCTCTCTCTCTCTCTCTCTCTCTCTCTCTCTCTCTCTCTCTCTCTCTCTCTCTCTCTCCTAGTTCTACGCTCCTCAGCGGCTGTCCTCTTTTTCCCTGTAAAGCAGTGGCCACTCAGTGTCAGGCCACTCGAAGCATGGCGTTGTTGTCGATGTCCATAAGATGCCCATTGAAATGTGCCGGGTCATTTCGCCCATTCTTAGTTTGTTCATGGTTAAGCTTTCAGCATATTACAATTTCCGATAAAAACTCCCCCCAACCCCCCCCCCCCCCCCCCCCCCCCCCTTTCAGTAAGAAATCTCCTGCCTCTGTCACTGCGAATAATGTGGTTCTCATGAGAGAGCCAGTCTCCACCTCCACCCCTCCCCCCACCCCACCCCACCCCTATCACCCCACCCGTCCACTGCCGTCTATTGTCATCTCCGCGCCACAGGAGATCTCCGGGAGAAAAAAGAAAAAGGCAGCTGACACCGTCACGCAACGCACGTAGAAAAACAACCTCCGTCAACCTAATCAACTAATGGAGGCCCGTGTCCTGCAAGGCTGGAAGCGAAATTACAGGCAAGGATCAGATATACCTCTGAAAAAAGAAAAAAAAAAGCGCGTGTGCACGTGCGTCTGTGTTCGCGCATCTGAGAGAGAGAGAGAGAGAGAGAGAGAGAGAGAGAGAGAGAGAGAGAGAGAGGGGGGGGGGGGGAGAGGGGGGGGAGGGGCTGGTGGCGGGTTGGTGGGGAAGGAAAGGAATGGAAATGTCTGTTCGTCTTCAAAAGCCGGGTGTGGTTCCAGCCGAGTACCTTCGCTGCCTTTGGCCCTGGGCTAGGAGGCGGGACAAATGCCGCCATGGGATTTAAGGCGATTAGGACGTGGAAGATGATGGGTCACAACTGATCCCGAGATGTGGTCGTCTTCTCTTCAGCTGGAGATGCTAAGAGGGAAAGCCTTAATGTAAAGCTTTCTTCTGTAGTGATCGTGCCCGCTCTCTCTCTCTCTCTCTCTCTCTCTCTCTCTCTCTCTCTCTCTCTCTCTCTCTCTCTCTCTCTCTCTCTCTCTCTCTCTCTCTCTCTCTCGCTCGCTCGCTCTCTGTGCTTTACAGATGCCATTGTTCTTCAATCTCAATATCATCGTACACAGCTCAGCAAACGGATGAGACTCACGGCATGACAGGCACAATAGAAATGACAGTAAATATTGCCCCGATTATTTATTTCTTTATTCAGGTCGTTACTTAGCTTTAGGAGGTTCGTTTCCATGGACACGTCACTCGTAGTGAAATCATATTGTAGGGAGAAATAAGAAGAAAGAAATTTGATGGAGGGAACAGAAGCATTGCGGCATTATGAATGCAACCCTTGCAGAAACACCATCTTCTGCTGAAATTCTAAGAAAGATGCTTATCTTGGCTTTCTCTTCTTTTGTTGTATATTCATTTTAACGTGTAGTCTGAAAACAGCTAACGCAGAAATGACTTTTTCACATATACATTTATAAAGAAATGAAACGAACAAGAAGAATATTGAAATGTTTTCTTTGTTCTGTTTACATCTCTCTATCAAGCAATACGAGCTCTTTCGTCAGCCTCAAATGATCTACAATGTCAGAGTTGTTAAAAAAAATTGAAATCACCCCAGTCAATTAATGTTTTTTTAACATGACCAGAACAGTCTTCAACGGCTTCGTTCCTTGTTTTGCATTTGTCAGAATCAACGATGTGCACTTTTGTAGCGTGAGGTCTGTGGCTATAATTCTATGAAACAACCCACCGTTGAATCATTTCTCTTTAACTCGTTTTATGTTAGGCACTTCGGTAAGTGCAATGTTCCAATTCATTTCTTTTGACATTTCAGTTTCATTTACTGCAGCACCTTGGATGGATTCAATCTGTCAGCAAGGGATTGCATCAAGTTAGCGTTCCTGTAATAACACTGGGTATAGCACTCAAAGACCTTAACTTATCTTCCATGTCACTGCCCCGTAAGGTAATACCTGTTTTGGGCACTATCTTTTCTTGCATATTTCTAAATCGAAAAATTAATCAAATTCATCTTCACGTCATAGGTATCATGGCATTGTTGTTAAGTCAAGTGATACCTCACACAGATTTATTAGGTCTAGAACTCGATGTGTGTGTCTCCCTCCAACCAGTTGTTGAATAGAATTGTCTTTTTGTCTTTTGTAATGTTATTGTAACGTATTTTCTGACATCATGTTAGCATGATCGCTTATCATATCTCTATTCACCGTGCTGTCTGTATGCTTCAAATGTGTCTTTTCCAGTAAGGTTAAAGTAAAGGAATATTAAGGACTCCCTTCTTTTACAATAAACAAGTAGAGTAACTCTTGCTCCCATAAGGAAACCTAACACAGAGTAACTTTTATTCAGACTGGAACAGCCTTTTAAACTTGAATAAAGTCAGACAAATACAAAGACGAACAATCTAATAGTGGGGGAAAAATAAGCGCAGGCCACTTGGCGAAGATTTGAAAGGGGGGGGGGGGGGGGGGGGGGGTTGAAAATGAAGAAAATGGGATAATGAAATTAAGAAAACATATTATAAATATGACAAACTCTTCACTAGCTGCATGAGGGAACCATCGTAATCCCTCTCAAAGACAGATCTATGTATCGCCTGCTCCTATGCCTTTCGTCTGCTCGATCGGAACTCATCAGGGAGACACGGCTGATTGCGTCTGTGCTCCTGGCGTCAAATACAGACTCACCACAGTCCAAGGGTTCAAAAACGAATCCAACAGCACCCCCAAAGCAGCCAGCGAAGGGAAGTAAGTGAAACGAAACGATCCAATCACCTGCCGAAGTGTCCACATATCTGACCACATTAGAAAAGGACACACATCACCCATCAACCAGCCAACTCAATCCAGTTTTCTTTCTCCATAGACCACTGCACCAAGCTCAAGACAAGTGCGTGCCACACGCCACCCGTATGACCCGTTACACCTCGGCCCAATAAGGCGCAGCTGTTGCTTTTGCAGGACGGCGGCAACGTCTTTGGAAGCGTGACGGGCAACGTGTGCCAGGAGCTTAGGGTGCTGGAGGTCAGAGGAAACAGTTCAGGCCGTACAGGAGATAGGAGCAAGACCAAGTCTCCAGGAACATTTGAAAAAAAAAAAATAGTAAAGTCTACTTCAGACTGCTACTGTCATAAAAAAAAAACCCAATCTTTTCTGCACGGTATTCTAAATGTGCAATTTTTGTCTTGAGTATTTGACTCTCTTGATGGTGGTGATATGCATGAGTGAAGAGAGGGGTTTGCACCAGTTACTTAAAAGATGTTGAACGAAGTCTCTTAGTGGGGGGAAGTTTGTGTGACGTAAGGTTCTGTGCTGCACCAGTCGGACATCGTTTTCCTTTGTGGGAGGGTTAGTTGGAAAAGGCTCTACTTTGTTGCCAGTCCACGCTTTGTCGACAAAGTGATTCCGCTTTTTTTTTTTTTTTTTTAAAGGACCACCTCTTGTTGCTGATGTGTGGAAGATCAATCTTAAATAAATATTAGCGAAACGCCAAAAAAAAAAAAACACACAAACAAACAAAAAAAAACCCCGTGGAATCACAAGACAAAACACGACGCGTTTCGACCTTTTAGGTCTTCTTCAGGCAAATTACAAAACAAACAAGACAACGAAAATGAACGAGCAATCACTTATCTTCGTTCACTTCAGCGCAACGTTTCCTTCTTTATTGAAATAACCTTGGATGTGAAGAATCAATACAACAAATCTCAAGTGCAAGACCATTACCACATTTGATCTTCCACTTCTGAACCGTATTGAAAAATATGGACCAGATATCGCTTTTGCTTCTTTCCAAATCAAAGGCAATTTGCACAGATATTTTCAATGCACATAGACTTTTTCTACAAAGTTTATTGTAAGAATTCTGACGAACTTCTTGCAGAACTCTATCTAAAATCACCAAAGACAGGCTGGAAGAAGAGGTACTAAGAACAGCATGGATCAATACAGGAATTTATCGCATGGTGCTGTGTGTCCCTCGAAAATGGCCACATCACACCTTATGAACAATTTAAGCGAAAGTACAGCGTTGATATGAACTTCATGACTTTTTTTTGGATTAAAGCAGTAAACATGAATATACATGAAAAACAAAGATCACATGTTTTGATGTGCATTGTTTCAAAACGATGGTGTCCTTTTTCAAAGGTTCAAAACAATGACACAACATACTTATAGAAAACTATGTTTTAAAAAAATGTTCTATAGAATGGAATAGAACATTCAATGTTGTGAATGCTTGGAAAAGCTGTATTTCTTAATGTGACTTCTGACGTAAAACGGAAATGGATTCAATTAAGAACAATCAGCAGATGTCTTGGAACTGACGTTAAACTGAAGCAAATGGGTGTGTAGTAAGCAGTAATTGCTGTACGTTCTATAACCTGCGTAAGGATAGTATCTCACGCTCATGTTTTTGCTGCTGTAAGATGATTCAACAGTTCTAGACAACACTGACTGATTTAATGAAGGATTGATGTCTAAACGTATTTAATTTGTGGACAACCAACCCTCTTGTCATACTAGGATTTGATTTTGAAAATACAGATTGAGTCAATGTTCTATTTCAATATAATGTTTGCCAAACACTAGTTGTACCAGTAAAGATTAGGGAAAAAAAAAACTTCCTGTGTTACAGGTATCCATCCATGAGCGGAAATACAAATACAGACCAAATGATACACAGAGTGCAACAATTGTGTGTGAAGATTAAATTTCCTAATGGCTTCCACATCAAATGCTGTCTGCAGATAGATTTTTTTTTGTTTTGATTGTACCCCTATTTGGACATCTGCATTACATATCATTATTCAGGCCCAATGGAAATTGTACAGAGTATTCATTTCAAACATTGCGAACCACCCACAGACAAGTTTTAAACATTTGGCACACCTCATATTTCGTATCTGTCTTTGTCTGTCTGGCTGTCTACCTGGCTGTATGTCTCTCCCGTCTCTCTCTCTCTCTCTCTCTCTCTCTCTCTCTCTCTCTCTCTCTCTCTCTCTCTCTCTCTCTCTCTCTCTCTGAATGACGTATGTACTATAATGTGTTTTGTACAGTATAAATTTGTATTTCCGTATGGTGTCTGGAAGAAAGTTTTTATATATGAAAAAAAAAAAAATAGACAATACTATTTTGCTTACACCATTCATGTTAACCAGAATGAGCATTACGATGATGGAGAAACTACATGTGTTATATATTAAAGGAAACCGTTTTAATTTTCGGCCACGAGCTTCTCAAGTGACACTTTAGCAATCCCTTGGAAGCAGGCGTCCCAGTAGAGACTGGCTCACTCATGGCAGCAAGAGGCGTGACGTCATGGCAAGTGGGGATCATCAAAAACACTTCAGGGCTTAAAGGCTACAGAAACGAGACAAAAAGCCACAAGAACTGGAATGAAGTATACTTAGCTCGTACGGTTTGATGTTCTGCCTCCTCCTTCAAATCAATTCTGGGCGATGTTTACTAATTGTAGGTTTATGAGATGTGTGTTAATGAAAGTTGACGTACTGGCTCGTAATTCTTTAAATGAATACCAACCCAGGTCAGTTTAAGTGGATCGACTATAGTCAAAGTTCACGAAAAAAAAAAAAAAAAAAACCCGAAGAAGAATGCAAAACTAGCAATAGTTTTTGCTTAGAAAAACAAAGTAATGGCGAACTGCATTCAAAAGCTCCTATCCTTCGGGAACCCTATGTCATATAGTTTTTTATTTTATATTTTTTTTTTTTTTACCGATTTACGTCAAAAATTTAATAATGCAGACGTAATTCCAAGGCAAAGAGTCCGTTCAAACATAACCCGATTGCAACATTCGTACGCACGCGCGCGCGCGCGCGCACACACACACACACACACACACACACACACACACACACACACACACACACACACACACACACATCGCTTGACAACGTTCATTATGTCAGACAGGATTGTTTCATGTCAGTTGTCTTGTAAACATTAATTTTTTTTTTTTTTGCATCAGCCGGTTTGAACGCAGCACTTGCTTACAACAGTAGGAGTGCATACAAATGCATGAAACAGTTCTAGTAACAGCCTTACTGACAGTAAGCCAGCAGCAGCAGCAATTATCAACAATGGTGATAATAATAATAATATATGATGATGATAATAATAATAATAATAATAATAATAATAATTGGAAGATTGGAAGAAGGAAAACGAAGAAACTTGAACGTCATAAACGATCACGAAGGACGTAAAGAGAAATCGATGCCGCCTCGCGTCAGACATAACTTCCGTCCAGCAATAACGCATGCGCAGCTCCGTTGGTAGTTTCTGTCTCGTGCCGGCCACGCGCACGCAGTGCAATCGGCAAAGTGGGGTCAAACTGTCACGTGTGATGTATGGGTCCATGTCTCCAGTGGCCGACGCCTCATCCATTACAAAATACCGCCTGCTCTCTATCGCTCATAATCACTATTTGCAAACACAGCGCCCTCTCCCTGCCTCCAGACAGAGATAGCTGGTCCCGAATGATCAAGCCTATCATACTGGTGCAAAGCAGTCCGGGAAGGGGCCGAACAGGATTGGAGAGAGAAAGCGAGAGATAAGAACAGACTTTCAAGAGATGTAAGAAAGAAGATAATGGGGGTTAACAGATCATTAAAATCATTGACCGAATCGGGACGAAAAGCGAAAGATTCTCTCTTCTCTCTGCTGTACTGTTGCTGGGCCCCCCAAATCAATGAAGTGGAACTGAACCCCCAATTAGCTGAGAGGTTCCCGTCTCCCCACCCTGCTAACCCGACATGCACAACCCCCTCCTCCCCTATCACTCCTGCTCCCTGCCCCCCACCCCCCCCCTCCTGGCCCCCATCCCTCTCTCGTTTTCTCGACGGTACACTAAGTTGATTAGATCGCCCCGTTGACTCGCCAGTCTAATCTCCGTATTTACTCGCCCAATTTGCTAAATTGTTCCCGGCCTTCGCTTGATCAAATTAATTGAACGTTATTAAATATATGTCCACATAAACGGGGAATTCGATTTAATTCCAGCAGTGAGGAATGCTCGCCGTTTATTCCCCCCATGTCGCCATAGATCCAGCACGTTCTTTTGGAGGCTGGGCTCCTCTCGATGTCTCGGAGGTGTGTCTGTGACTACTTTGAACCTTGAGTTGTGTAGGATGTCGTCTGGATATGTGGTCTGACGACAGCAGACGTGTTCATGAACGGATACTGTGTGTTGTTGTGAGAGGTCAAGCGTATCCAGAAGACCCATCGTTCCAGGCCTAGGTCTGATATGTGATGAGCTGAATTTGATGGCCGAGGCTGCTCCTGGATACGCCCCTTTGACAGATTTTTCTTTCTGTCGTAAGAATGTTTTGAAGTCTAATATAACCTGCGTGCGTTCATCGGACATAAACTGCATGCGTGGTTCATGCGTGTCTCCAATAGTTTTCAGGCCGAAGAAAAATAGCGATTCGTTATCACAATTATGTATGCGTATGCGCATAGGTTTGTTTTGTGTTACTATGACAAGAACATAAGTTAACATGCTAATGAACAATAAAACGATGGATACAACAGTACAGATGTATGGGGGGGGGGGGGGGGGATCCTTTATTAATACGTTAAATCTCTGTGCTGTAACCGAAAATATCTAAAACGACAAAGAATTTACAAATTTACTACCAAACTGGAAACTGACTTCATATCTTAAGCATAAATCTTAATCGATAAGAGATACTGCAGCAGCCATTGATACCGTCACAATGTGTCAGTGTCGCGCCATTTAACATTAATCATAGCGTGTCTTAAAAAAATGGATCGAAAGAAAACTGATGGCACACCTAAATCAATACGTCCGTGAAGTTCATGTGTTGATTATCTGTACTCATGAAGTTCATGTGTTGATTATCTGTACTCATGAAGTTCATGCGTGTTGATTATCTGTACTCATGAAGTTCATGCGTTGATTATCTGTACTCATGAAGTTCATATGTTGATTATCTATACTCATGAAGTTCATGTGTTGATTGATTACTCTGTACTCATGAAGTTCATACGATGAAGTTCATCTGTATTATCATGAAGTTCAGTTCATGTTGATTATCTGTACTCATTTTCCCTAACTGCCTATCTTGTTCGATGGGACATCTTCATAAACCATTCACTGGATGTAGAGTTCACTGGGTGCTAAGGACAATGACAGTTTCAATTGAAGTTCGTAACTACAGTGCTGTGCGCAGGGTACTGTAATTCCTGATCTGTCAGTGGGACTCGCTGCGTTCACACTACGTTCCTAGACATACGTTTTTGAACAGGGTTCGATCGATATGGTATTCTTTTTTCTTGTTATTGCATATCTGTTAATTTTCTAAATGCTTGATTATTGATTGCTACCTAAAGAATAATTATATAAAATGACGGTGTTAATTAGTAAAACGATTACTAAGCGAGCATACAGACAGCTAGGCAAGAAAATAAACCAACAATTAAACAAATAAATTAATCAACGAAAGAAATGATTTCATTTGTCGCCTACCTGAACGAATTGCTGTTTACTTTGGCTTGGTAATGGTGGCCGCATACTTTAAGTGTAATGCATGGGTAACCGAAGATGTGTGTGTGTGTGTGTGTGTGTGTGTGTGTGTGTGTGTGTGTGTGTGTGTGTGTGTGTGTGTGTGTGTGTGTGTGTGTGTGTGTGTGTGTGTGTGTGTGTGTGTGTGTGTGTGTGTGTGTGTGTGTGTGTGTGTGTGTGTGTGTGAGTGTGTGTGCGTGATTGTGTGTGTGTGTGTGTGTGTGTGTGTGTGTGTGTGTGTGTGTGTGTGTGTGTGTGTGTGTGTGCTCCCCATTGGAAGTACGCTGCATAATTATCTCTGTGCTAAAATCGATCTAAAACAAACGAAAGACTAAAGAATTACGCCTGACAGTCGAATTTAGTAAGCCTTACAAATGTTACATGTAATTTTGAGTGAGTTAGTGAATAAGCAAAATAAGGAACTATGTCAGTGAGGAGATAAACAAGCAAGAAAGTGAGTAAGTATACAGTGAACCAGTTGGCAGGTGGGTAGGACGGGCCGATAGGTAGCTACATAACAGCCTAGTAGTCACAATGGTGTGCACCGACACAGAAAGAACATTGTTCGCTTACGACTTGTTCCCTTAACACCACCACGAGGTAAGTAATCATTAGCAAGCGAGCATGTAAGTAATCAAATGAGTGCAAAGGGGAGTCAGAAAGCAGTCAGATAAATACGTTAATGAGCGAACAAGTTGATAGATGACAGGAATTGTATGACGGAAGGCTGGGGAAATCAGGCAATAAGGCAGGCAGAGGCTCTGTGTGTGTGGGTACACAGATAATACGTTAATGAGTGAACACGTTGATAGATGATAGGAATTTATATGAAGGAATGCTGGGGGAAAAAGCAGGCAATACGGCAGGCAGAGGTTCTGTGTGTGGGTACACAAGGAAAAGAGAACCGAGAAATAGGAAGATATATAAATTAGGGAATTGAAAACGGTTATTTAACAATTCTCCAATCAGTCGGTCAGTAAATAAAGAAATACATCAGTTGATGTATGCGTATGAACTAATAAAAGGCCAGCAAAGACGGAGCCACCAGCAGCAGCCAGAACAGCAGTAGTACTAGGCGTGGTGTGGGGGGGGAGCGTTGGACTTGCTCGGCTTCATTTTGCCAGCGGCCTGCCTGTTGACAAAAGATGACATTTTGTCCTGATATCTGTATTTGTATGAAACCATGCCATTTGTCTTTTAAGCTCATATGATCTGAAAATGATATGCAGGAGAAATAAATGTGAACGAATAGCACGCGCGCGCACTCTCTGTCTCTGTCTCTGTCTCTCTCTCTGTCTCTCTCTCTCTCTCTCTCTCTCTCTCTCTCTCTCTCTCAATCACACACTCACACACACACGCACACACACACACACACACACACTTACACACACACGGACGCACACACACACACATGCACACGCATACGCACACACACGCACACACGCGCGCGCGCGCGCACACACACACACACACACACACACACACACACACGCGCGCGCGCGCGCGCGCGCGCGCGCGCACGCGTGGCTGGTTGACTGAAACCTGTTTATTACAACTTTAACTTTTGCATTAAACAATGAGCTAATAAACTGTCAAGTGATGTTTCGTTAAAAAAAAAAAAAAAATTAAAAAAAGGAGAGAGGGAGAGACACAAAAGGAAAAACCTCATTTTCAGAGACTGGTGAAAAAACAATTCCAACTCACGAAACATCAGATTGTAAAATCGGCAAGAAAACTCTCTCGCTGGTCTTTCGAGCTTTTGTGATCTTTTTCTCACTAGCATCCACCCCCTCCTCCTCTTATACTTCCACGCCCCTCGCTCTCTTTCGAGTTGTCTCTGTCGCGCTAAAGACACAGACAGGGCTGAACTAGACAACCAGTGACAAAACCATCAAAGCTCACCAGCCCCTGACCTTGTGGGTGTAAGTACGTCTAAGGTCTAAGTCGGCCTAGGTATTGTGTGTTCAACTGAGTGGCGAAGGATGTGACTAGGTATTGGGGAGCCTAAAAACGAGCGGCGAAGGACGTGACTTGGTATTGTGCAGTTAGACTGAGCGGCGAAGGACGTGACTAGGTAGCTTTGAGCGGGAAGGACGTGACTAGGTATTTGGGAGCAGAAATGAGCGGCGAAAGACGTAGCTAGGTATTAGGGAGCTCAAATAAGCGGCGAAGGACGTGACTAGGTATAGGGAGCTTAAATAAGCGGCGAAGGACGTGACTAGGTATTAGGGAGCTCAAATAAGCGGCGAAGGACGTGACTAGGTATTAGGGAGCTCAAATAAGCGGCGAAGGACGTGACTAGGTATTAGGGAGCTCAAATAAGCGGCGAAGGACGTGACTAGGTATTAGGGAGCTCAAATAAGCGGCGAAGGACGTGACTAGGTATTAGGGAGCTCAAATAAGCGGCGAAGGACGTGACTAGGTATTAGGGAGCTCAAATAAGCGGCGAAGGACGTGACTAGGTAAGGATTAAAGGCGGCGAAGGACAAATATTAGGGCGGCGGCGAAGGACGTGACTAGGTATTAGGAGCTCAAATAAGCGGCGAAAGACGTGACTAGGTATTAGGGAGCTTAAATAAGCGGCGAGGACGTGACTAGGTATTAGGGAGCTTAAATAAGCGGCGAAGGACGTGACTAGGTATTAGGGAGCTTAAATAAGCGGCGAAGGACGTGACTAGGTATTAGGGAGCTTAAATAAGCGGCGAAGGACGTGACTAGGTATTAGGGGCTTAAATAAGCGGCGAAGGACGTGACTAGGTATTAGGGAGCTTAAATAAGCGGCGAAGGACGTGACTAAGCATTAGGGAGCTTAAATAAGCGGCGAAGGACGTGACTAGCTATAGGGGGAATAGGACAGATGGCTAATGAGTACCACCACTGAAGACGAGAAAAGCAACAGAAAGGTTCACAAAGATCGACGACAAAATATTGCAATGCAACTCCGAAAAAAAGTAACGACAAGTTGTAAGAGTATCCAGACAGAAATAAAGTTTAATTAAAAATGTATGATTTAACGCAGTGATTGCTGTCCACTCCTCCCCTAACCACATTGTCACGTACGTGATTTACATCGTGCATCCTGTGTGTGTGTGTGTGTGTGTGTGTGTGTGTGTGTGTGTGTGTGTGTGTGTGTGTGTGTGTGTGTGTGTGTGTGTGTGTGTGCGTGCGTGCGTGCGTGTGTGTGTGTGTGTGTGTGTGTGTGTGTGTGTGTGTGTGTGTGTGTGTGTGTGTGTGAGAGA
>JADBJO010000501.1:623691-636191 GCA_016801955.1 Conus betulinus | reverse complement strand
TCAGACGGCTTGCAAGATGTGGTGGAGCATATATGGTCATGACACTCAATCATGCTTGTCAGAAGAATGGAAGTATAAGTCAAAACCACGTAAGAGAGCTGTTTTTTTTTTTTCTTTTCTTTTTTTTAACGGCCATTTGGCTAAAAAAAAAAAAAAATCATACAATGTTTCAGATAAGAAATGCGATTAGAACTGGTGTGCCGTGTGATTCCTTTTGTAAAACCGAAAGCGTTCAAGAAAAAAATCCCGAACCCCATGCGATCTCCAAAAGGAAAGACCATTACATATATTAAAACAGAAAAATCAACAGTCGTCTTTAATTTCCGAGAAGATCCACAGGTACTAACTGCTAAACAGACAAAATGTTTTACCTCAATAGTAGACAATCGTGATGCTGGAGAATATGGGCATTTCGATCTAATGTTGTTGTAGCGAATGGAAAATATAAATTTCCTTTGATTTCAAAAACGTATAGATAATATTTCTAGGGGTTTTCAGTTTCATTTCTGAATAATTTGAATGTGATAATTAAGTTTTCCTTGGTCAGTACATCTGTGTGTGTATGTGTAATTTTCGGTGTGTTTTTTAAAAGTGTATTTCAATGTGTGCGTGTGTGTGTGCGCGCGCGCCTGTGTGTGTTTTATATGATTTGAGAGTTGACTTCATCGCGTGCACCTGATAGCCCTGATCTCTCTCTCTCTCCTCCCCCCCCCCCTTTGCGGTCGTCTGTGGCCGGGCTATATTTTCAATGTGTGCGTGTGTGTGTGCGCGCGCGCCTGTTGTGTGTTTTATATGATTTGAGAGTTCTTCTCGCTCTCTGATATGCCTCTCTCTCTCTATCATTCTCTCTCTCTCTCTCTCTCTCTCTCTCTCTCTCTCTCTCTCTCTCTCTCTCTCTCTCTGTCTCTCTCTTTTGCATGGGGAGAGGAGATGACTGCTGTGACAACGTCCCCTGTCTTGTGAAGCTGTAGAGAAGCAGTTAGTATTGATTAATTCTGTCCAGTAGTTCTCTTGATTGAACATTAACATTTATACTACCATGTACATATACTGTATTGATTATATACTATCTACTACTTGTGTACTACTAAAATGTACGTGCCGGCCAGAAAAAAAGGAGAAAAAAGGTAGTACGAAAATGAGTGAGCATGCTCATACATGTACGTAACTAGCCAGAAAAAATTATCAGAAGTAAGAGACATCTCTGTGCTCTCCGTCTGATCCATGAATCTCTCTCTCTCTCTCTCTCTCTCTCTCTCTCTCTCTCTCTCTCTCTCTCTCTCTCTCTCTCTCTCTCTCTCTCAGGTACGAACTGATATCAAAACGTGCAAGCTGCATCATAGATCGCTACGTTACATCTACAATTGCCAACAGTAACTAACAGCGCCAGATGTTTTGACCCGACACTTCGCTGGCGTATGTGTAGGGTCCCATGCCTGCAGTACCACTTGTTCTCTGGTCGGCTTGTGGCTGTTTTCTTGCCGTTTTCCAGACATTCACATTGAAAAAAAGTCATTGAAAAAATCTTTGAGAATCGCCATGCTGTCACCCCCGATGTGGGGCAGACAGTGTCATACTAGGTCAGCTGCTCTGATGTACTGGGGCGGATACCCCC
Organism: Conus betulinus; assembly: GCA_016801955.1. Classification (NCBI taxonomy): domain Eukaryota; kingdom Metazoa; phylum Mollusca; class Gastropoda; order Neogastropoda; family Conidae; genus Conus; species Conus betulinus. The sequence continues at coordinate 634,576 of JADBJO010000501.1, read as the reverse complement.
CCCCCCCCCCCCCCCCCCCCCCCCCCCCCCCCCCCCCCGCTCCCTGCAATGTGGCGATGTGGAGAAGAACCCCGGACCAAGGACAGACAACCCCCAGCAGTCCAGACTGGCCAGCAGTAGTGGACATCGGACCAGCTCGGGCAGAGGCAGTGGACAGGACAGCAGCAGACGACTCCCTCCTTCACAGCAGACTAACTGTGTAGACGTCATGGCGAAGCTGTATTCCATGATGTCAGCAATAAAATGAAATGGGGAAAAGACGACTGACTGCGCAATTTGATTTAATGGACATTTGACGTTACTGAAATATTAAACGAGTTTAACGAATGAATTTAAGACTGTGCGGATTGTGTAAAGAAGTGTATAGGTGTTGATGAAGAAAAGGTACCATGTGACTGGTTTGATCAGGAGTGTGAAATTTACCAAGAGAAAAGTGAAAAGGCTTCTTAGAGTTAGTTGTAAGGCACACAAGGAGGACGACCAACAAAAGTATACCTTTGCTCGCTGTGATATAAAAAAAATTACTGAAAAAGAAGAGGAAAGAATTCAACAATACATTATTGAAAAAAACTTGTTACAACAGTGAAGAACCAGAGAGAATTCTTGGACACTGTCCACAACGTTTCCTTTGATAGAAAATAGCCAAGAAACGAAATAACAGTTGACAAGTGGTTCCAGCACTTTAAGTCCTTATCAGAAATAGCTGTAAATACTTCTACTTATTATGAAATTATGGCTGATAATGACAATAATGGTTACATGAACCGTCCCTTTTCTAAAGACGTGTTGCTGGCCTTAAGAAAATCGAACAATCGGAAAGCAGCAGGTCCAGATGGCACTGTTAGTGAGTTACTGAAGTACTCAAATGACGAAGTAGTAGAAATTATTTAATACACTGTTTGGCAAGGGGATGTTTCCGGAAAATTAGAGAGAATTCATTATTTTGCCATCGTTTAAAAAGGAGACGTTAATGATTTCAATAACTAAAGATGTGTTTATCTTACCGATATAAGAAGCTAGCTTTATAGTTCTATTTATTATTAAAAAAGTGACAAGAGTGGATAGATGAGAACAATGTTACCGGTGAGTATCAAGCAGGTTTTTTAAAAGGAAATTTGACAGCGGATCACATATTCACACTGTTAGCACTCGTACAAAAAGTCTTCATAAAACCGCTCACTTTAAGCAGCGTTCATAGACATTGCAAAAAACATATGATTCGATTAATAGAAGTCTGCTATGGCCTGTTTCATAAACAAATGGCACACTAACGGTACGTTTTTTTTCTAAGTGTATCATAAAACTGCACATGTTCTGTAGCGTTCATAGATACTGACAAAGCATTTGATTCGACTATGAGAAATTGGCTATGGACTATTTAATTGAAAATGGCATCAACAACGCTAGTTATTCAAATGAATCTCAGGTATGTACAAAAACGTAAAATGAAGATGAAGATGAAGATGTGGTTCTAAACTTTGTGGTTACATTACATTAGATGCACCGCAGGAGTGAAGCAGGGAGACGCATGTAGCCCTGTACCGTTCTCTGTTTTTAATTGAGTTAGCACATGCATGATTGATAAGGGAAAACATGGTGCTGTGCTCTGACATGTCGCATTCGAATTGTTCATTCTTCTGTTAGCTGGCGATATTGTTTGATTGCAAAGACTGTTGTTGAGCTGCAGACACAGCTGAACAATTTGCACCGTGCTGCTTCTTCACTTCACTTCAATTGAATAAAAGCAATATAATTGTATTTCAAAGGGGGGGGGGGGGGGGGGGGGGGGGTGTTAATTTATGTGTTAGAGAACGATGGCTGGCGGGATGGTGTGTTGTGCCCGTAGTTAATATTTATAAGTATCTGGAACACTCGTTCGAGTTTTACTGTTGTCTGTAAGGATCTTATAGTCGAGCGAAAAATGCAATGTTGTGTGTAGTGCAGAAACTGTGTGCTCTAAACAACAGTTCCTTTGAATGGTTTATAAAACGTTTTGATACGTGTGTTCAGCCAGTACTACTATACGGATCAGAATTATGGGGGTACCGGGTTACACCAAGCTGCTGTTTATCATTAGTCAGTTCATTTGTTTGCTCTTTTTGAAAAAAAAAAAAAAGGTTTTGAGTAGATCTGCGAACCTCCAGTGATCTAGTGTATAATGAAACATGCAGATTTTCCACGCATGTGAATTCTGCGGTTTAACTGCGTTCGGTATTAATCTAAGCAATTACATATGGATGAACATAGTCTACCTTACATGACATAGAAAATGTTGTGTGATTAAGATGCAGAGAGAAAAAAAAACTCGGTATCAAATGCGCGTGTTCATTTAGTTCCTCAAATGAGACTATAAACCGAGGTTCCGTGTGTGAACACACGCATAGTATCTTGCACACACCTAAAATCCCATCCCATCAGCAACTTTCGTAAGAGAAGGCCAGCTTAGCCGTTGGTATGAATGACTCGTTACACACAGCATGTACCCTGCGTAAGAGAATGGAAAGAATGAAGGAAGCAAGGAAATTGAGTGAACGATATTTAACGATGTTGACTGGATGACACGGGAAACGACTGAATGAAGCGCCAGCTGGTAAGCTCTTCAGTCGGCACTACACACGTAGGCAGCCCGTTGTGTCAACGAGTGTGGATTGTAAAGCGCTTACAGCTTGGTCTCTAGTCGAGAACAGGCGCTATCTAAGTAATAGTAATAATAATAATAGTAATAATAATCATAATAATAATAATAATCCTCCTTCTCCTCCTCCTCCTCCTCCTCCTCATTATCATTAGCAGCAGCAGCAGCAGCAGCAGCCACAACAATAGTTTTGGTGATATGTTGTTAAATCAAGATGTGGGAAATGAAAATAACTTTATAGCAATGTTTCGTCAACGTTTGACTGATTTATAGTAGCAAACCTCAAATAATCCCATTTGTACTGGTGAAAGATTTAATTTATACAGAACGTCTGTAATCCTCATGATGTAAAGCACTATTTACAAGTCAATATGGACCAAGAACTTAAATCTATAATGACTGGTTTAGACTGGGTATATCTTATTTGAATGGACATCGTTTGGGGTATAAATCTTGTGATGATTGCGGTCTGATGTATCTATTGTGCCAGATGTTTAAAGAAGATGAGATACACTTCGTTCTTTGTTGTCAAAGGTTGAAAGAAATTTGAGAAAAAAAAATTCTGGAGCCTATATATTATCAAGAGCCTAATTCATTTAAACTAAGCTTACTAATGGCATGCACTAAACCCGATTTTATATGCCATTCATAGATATTTTTTATAAACGGCTTTTAAATATAGAGAAATAGTTACTTCCTAGTGTCGCAGGATATGATTGTCATTGCTGTTGTTACAGTCCTTGTTTTGCGTGGTACGATGAAGCGATATATATTATAAATTAATCCGTTCAGGAGGGGTATTTTGATGCATTCTCTCTCTCTGTCTGTCTGTGTCAGTGTGTCTGTCTGTCTCTCTTTTCTGTCTGTCTGTTTCTCTCTCTCTCTCTCTCTCGCCTTTCCCCCTTGCTGTCTCCTCCTTCATCTCTTGTATTCTCGTCCACTGGCTCGCCTCTTTCTGTCCCTTCTTACCCTCCATGTTTCTGCCGCTGCTGTTCTTCAAGTCGTGCTGCCATTCATCCCGGCCGGCACTCCTCGGTTCAGTCCCCCACTTCCCTGCTTCAGTCCTATGCCCCCTACCCCCACCCCTCCCCATCCCCGCCCTCTCCACCCCCTCTTTAGCAGCTCTGCTCCACTCTGGCCGCTCCCCCCCCCCCCCTCCCCCGCCCCCCCACTTCACTCCTCCCCGCTCCTAGCGGCTAATCCAGCCTGTAGTGCCGGCCAGGGACGGAGAGAGCCAAAAGGTCGACTCCGGGCGGAGGGAACAACAAAACGGCTTCTGCGACACTGCTGGAAGAAAGCAATCTCATCTGTGCAGAGCGTCAACCCCCCCCCCCCCCCCTTCCTCTCCTCCTCCCTCACTTCCTTCTCCCTGCCCCCCCATTTCCCCCCCCCCCCCCTCCTTACCCCACCTATCCTCAACCCTTTCCTCCCTCCGTCTGTGCTCCATCGCAGTGAAAGCCAGCGCTCCTGAGCAGCCGTGGTATGGTGAAAGTCAAATCACAGAAAGGCTGGCATCGAGATTGCTGCCACAGGGCCACCACGCACTGTTGGAAGCGGAGGAAGAGGAGGGAGGCGGAGGGGGGAGTGAGGGGAGAAGGCGGATGAAGACGAAAGAGAAGACGGGAGAGGGAGAAGAAAGAGAAGGAAACGAGGAGTTGCGATAGATGCTGGCTCGCCTTTTGGTGAAGGAAGGAATCAGTATTACAAACTAGGAATGCGATTTGTTCCGAAGCTTTGGATGAATGTAGGCCATTGGGAGGTTGGGAGGAAGCTGCTGCGGGGAGGTGGAGGTGTAAGGAGTGGGGGGGGGGGGGGGTGCATGGTTCGGAGAAAGACGTAAGGGACAGGAAAGGGAGTTGTGAGGAAGGGGTTAGCGAACGGAGGGTACTAAGAACTCCTGTCTCGTCACGTGACTCAGGAGGGCGGATGTTTGGATCAACCATTCGACAAAGTGTAAATCGTTTTTTTTTTTTTTTGTTTGTTGTTTTTTTTTTTGTTGTTGTTGTTTTTTTTTTTTTTGTCTCTCTGTTTCACTGATTTTTAGGTGCCTGTGTGCGTGATTCGTATGTGTGTGTGTGTGTGTGTGTGTGTGTGTGTGTGTGTGTGTGTGTGTGTGTGTGTGTGTGTGTGTGTGTGTGTGTGTGTGTGTGTGTGTGTTTGTGTGTGTGTGTGTGTGTGTCCGTGCGTGCGTGCGTGCGTGCGCGCGCGAGCGCGCGTGTGTGTGTGTGTGCGTGTGTGTGTGTGTGTGTGTGTGCGTGCGTGCGTGCGTGTGTGTGTGTGTGTGTGTATGTGTGTGTGTGTGTGTGCACGCGCGCGCGTGTGTGATACGAAATTGGATGTGTAAGAGCTCGTAAACAGATTTTGTTCAAGTGACTTTTGTCCAACAAACCTGACCCCCCACCACTGCCTTGAGCTGATGTACATCAGGTAAGATGACCCGTCCTCAGCGTCACTTCCGGCTCAGCCCTCGCAAGCAAGGCGTAGCAGAGGTGACGAAATTCATTATCCCCCCCCCCACCCCCCGCTTCCACCCCACCCACCCCCCACTCCCACCCCCCCTCCACTGCCATGGGTCTCTCTCTGCAACGACCCCCTGCATCTCCCTGGTCAGTCTCAGTGGTGACGTCTCTTCGCCGGCCCCGTGCTGTCTGTTGAGGGGTTTACCTTGTTCAGACTGTGGCACGCCTTCCTGCCTGGAACTGGCTGCTCTGTCCTGGCTGACCTCTGATGATCTACCAGCATTCTGATGGTGGATCTACTCATCCGTTTTTCTTCAGTCGCTCCTCCACCCTCAGCTCGTCATCGTCCTCCATCCCTCATCATCATCATCATCATCATCAGGGACACTGTCAGTCATCATCATCATCATCATCATCATCATCATCATCATCATCAGGGACACTATCAGTCATAATCATCATCATCATCATCATCATCATCATCAGGGACACTATCATCATCATCATCATCATCATCATCATCATCATCATCATCATCACTCATCAGGGACACTATCAGTAATAACAGCAGTGTCCCTGGTACTGTTATCACGCCTGCTTCCCTCCATGCTTCCCATCTATTTATTTTCCCCATGTAAACCATTTTCCTGTATCCTTTCCAGTCTTTCTCCTTTTTGCCTCTATCTTTTTGATGACTTGAAAGACAGATGACTGTCATACTTCCTATTCGCCATCTACACGCCGCAGCTGAGCTATCGCTCCATGTTCTCGTTGTTGCTGTCTTGTTTTTATTTCTTTATCTTGCCCGTGGAAGATGCTACGGCCCAAGCGTATTGCTTCTGTATTGTCACGTGTTCGTTGCAACGCTGTAGTCGAATAACTTTTATTCATCCATTGTCATGACGGTCACGAACAGAACAAAGATCATGGAAAGTGGGTTTTAAAGGATATAAATTTCTCTGGTAGCCATTATCTAAATTTCTCCTTTGTATGTGCGAAAATTCTCGTGTTGTCATATTTAAAACGATATATCTTCGAACTATCAGAATACATGAAATCTTAGTTTATGTTAACTCCGTTTTTTGTAAACATAAGTGTGTCAGCCTGCTCTTCAGAAATATTAAGCAGATTTCAAACGGTACAAGTATTCATTGAAAGAAAACATACTTGAGAAATGTGATCTCTTAGCCAGATGAAGCAAGGGGGTGTGTGTGTGTGTGTGTGTGTGTGTGTGTGTGTGTGTGTGTGTGTGTGTGTGTGTGTGTGTGTGTGTGTGTGTGTGTGTGTGTGTGTGTGTGTGTGTGAGAGAGAGAGAGAGAGAGAGAGAGAGAGAGAGAGAGGGGGGGGTTGAAGGACAGACACACTTAAGAAAAAACAGTGAACGCAAGACATCATCATCGGTAACAATAAGCAGGGAAAAAAATTTAAGGGGAAAAGAGGGTAAATATAATAGTCCCCTGTACTGTGTCCAACCTCAGTCTCTAGCAATATTTCCTGCATCAGAGTCACCAACTTTCCAGATGCTTTGTGTGTGTGAGTCATCTCCTGGCAACTCAGGGACGCCAACTTTCCAGACGTGTGTGTGTGTGTGTGACGTCACCTCCTGGCAATACTCGCCCGCCATCGGGACACCAACTTTCCAGACGCTTTGACCAGACGTTGTATGTGTCAGGACACCAACTTTTCCGGACCACACCCTCCACCACCGCACACCGCCCCCTAGTGGACGATTGCCGCCATCACTGAACTCATCGTCTTCATCCCGAGTCCCGCCTGTCAAATCAAAATTCTTGCCGGCTCCGGCTTTGATTAATTACCCCCCAACAGAAAGCTATTGATCAGAGGCGGCCCGTACAGCGCGCTGCACCGGCGGTTAATTAAAACTTTCCCGCCACCAGTACAATGTCCGTCAGCCGTGCCGCCCACTACGCGATTTTCTAGTTGGCCTTGCAGTCACTCGCGCCAGTCGGTCTGCGCATGTCTGTTACAGTCGGATCACTTCCGTGCCTGATCGCGCTTGCTTCCGACTGAGGTGTTCTTGATAAGAAATCATGAGCTACTCCTGTTCTTTTTCTTCTTCTTCTTCTTCTCTCTCTGCAACGACCCCCTGCATCTCCCTGGTCATTTTTCCAGTGGTGACGTCTCTTCACTCGCGCCCGTGCGGTCTGTTGAGGTTTACACCTTGTTCAGACTGTGTGCACGCCTTCCTGCCTGGAACTGACTGCTCTGTCCTGGCTGACCTCTGATGATCTACCTGCATTCTGATGGTGGATCTACTCTTCTCCGTTTCTTCAGTCGCTCCCACCTCCCCCCCCCCCCCTTGTTTTTCATGCGAGGCACGAATCTTAAAACTTTCAGAAATCTCGATCCTGGCTCCACCAACGCCACTTCTTCTATTCTATAGACTTCTATTGCCTGTGTTTGCATGATTTATTACATAATAAAGAAATTACGTCTACAAAATGCGTGACAGATTGCATTACGGAAAAATGGGCTTTGATGTGACAAGCAACATTTACAAAATAAAGAAACAAGAAAACAAACAAACAAATAAACTACAACAGAAAGTTTTTTTTGTTGTTGTTGTTCTTGTTGATGTTTTAAAAAGTGATTATTTTGCTAACACTAAAATTGAAGAGATAAATAAAACAATAAAGATAATGCTAATAATTGGTTTGGGTTTAGAAAATAAAGAAAAAAAAACTCTACAGCCATTTCACTATTTTCATTTCAAATCAGCGGACATGCATGTTGCACTCTGTGTACCCGTTGGTGATGTCTCCAAGTAGCCTTGAAAAAAATTGGTGTTCCTTCAAAAGGATACATACGCTTCTTATTACCTCAGGTTTCAATTTGTGACTGGTTGCATGAAGAAAAATTGTGAAATGGGAACAGATTTACTCATCAATACATTATCCAAAATTTAACAGATGTAATTAAGAACACACACACACACACACACACACACACACACACACACACACACACACACACACACACACACACACACACACACACAGGGTCACACACACACACACACACACACACACACACACACACACACACACACACACACACACGCGCGCGCGCGCACGCGCGCGCACACACACACACACACACACACACACTCTACACACACACACACACACTCTCTCACACTCACACACACACACACACACACACACACACACACACACACACACACACACATGCACACACACGCACACACACAAGCTTTCTAAAGTGTTACAAGACCTACGTCTTAGAAGTGAAATGCTCGTATACGGTAGTGTCCATGAGCATCCTGTGTTGTTCACACATCACAGCAGCTCTGTTGTTTTTGTTCTCATAAATGCTCAATAATCACACACATACAATAAAAACGTGAGATGTCACAAAGATGCAACAAAACATGAGCTGCAAAGAGAGAAAAAAAGGTTTTAACCTCATGAATGTATTGTATAACCCAGGCCATAGAGAAGAGAGGAGAAAGGAGGGTGGACGAGGAGAGGAAAGTGTAATAATGACAGATGTTACAAACATCAGGTGTCAAAGATGCAGTGTCAAAGACGCAGCAAACATCAGGTTTCAACAAGAGATGCAGGTGTCAAAGAGATGCAACAAAGACCAGGTGTCAAAGAGACGCACAACAAACATCAGGTGTCAAAGAGATACAGGTGTCAAAGAGTTGCAACAAACATCAGCTGTCAAAAAGATGCAACAAACATCAGCTGTCAAAGAGATGCAACAAAAAACACGGTGCCAAAGAGATCCAACAAGATGAGATGCCCGAGAGATACAAGAAAACAGATTAATACACATAGAGTGTTGTATTATACAATAAGCGAGAGGTATCCAAATTAAACCAAGGATGAGGTATAAAAAACACGTGGAAAACATGACGCACAACGAATATACAACAAAGTGTGAGATGCCAAAGATGCGACAAAGCTTGAGGTACCAAAAATACGACAAAGTGTCAAAGCAAGCCAGCAAAGCATGAGGATCCAAAGAGGTGCAACAAAGCATGAGGGACCAAATATACCAAAAAGCATGAGGGGTTAAAGAGATGAAACAAAAGCATGAGGGGCCAACCATACCACAAAGCATGAGGGTTCAAAGAGATGCAACAAAGCATGAGGGGTCAAAGAGATGCAACAAAGCATGAGGGGTCAAAGAGATGCAACAAAGCATGAAGGATTAAAGAGATGAAACAAAGCATGAGGGGCCAACCATACCACACAAAACATGAGGGTTCAAAGAGATGCAACAGAGCATGAGGGGTCAAAGAGATGCAACAAAGCATGAAGGGTCAAAGAGATGCAACAAAAATGAAAGTCCAAAGAGATGCAACAAAGCATGAGGGACCAAATATACCACAAAGCATGAGGGGTTTAAAAAGATGAAACAAAGCATGAGGGGTCAAAGAGATGCAACAAAGCATGAGGGGTCAAAGAGATGCAACAAAGCATGAAGGATTAAAGAGATGAAACAAAGCATGAGGGGCCAACCATACCACAAAACAGCATGAGAGTCAAAGAGATGCAACAAAGCATGAGGAGTCAAAGAGATGCAACAAAGCATGAGAGGTCAAAGAGATGCAACAAAGCATGAGGGGTCAAAGAGATGCAACAAAGCATGAGGGTCCAAAGAGATGCAACAAAGCATGAGGGGTCAAAGAGAGATGCAACAAAGCATGAAGGGTCAAAGAGATGCAACAAAGCATGAGGGTCCAAAGAGATGCAACAAAGCATGAGGGGTCAAGAGATGCAACAAAGCATGAGGGGTCAAAGAGATGCAACAAAGCATGAGGGGTCAAAGAGATGCAACAAAGCATGAGGGGGTCAAAGAGATGCAACAAAGCATGAAGGGTCAAAGAGATGCAACAAAGCATGAGGGGTCAAAGAGATGCAACAAAGCATGAGAGTCCAAAGAGATGCAACAAAGCATGAAGGTACAGTAAACAGAAAATGCAAAGATGTGAAGCTAATGCTGAATGAAAATATTGTTCTGTTTTGGCTTGTGACACTAATTTTAGATCAGATAGAGATTTTGATTTAATTCTGTTCCATGCCGAATTCTATATTTACAAATGTAAATATGACGAGGATTTACCGTTATTTCAAGTCTTCATTGTGTATTTGAAAGTAAGTATGAAATAGAAAAAGTATGCTGCTTGTCTTCAAATGTCACGCACAAAGTTTCTTACACAGTGGCTCCCGTATTTTTCTTTATTGGACTAATACACTAACTTTTCAAGGCTTCTAAATGATATGGCAGTGGCCAGTTGATTTTTTTTTCTTTGATTAATTCATTTTCTTGTTTCATTTATTTTTGTTTTGTTTACTTAACCTTTTTCTGTGTGTTTGTCCTTTGTGGTTATTACTGCGCTTGTACATGTCTTTGATTTGACAACGAAATACATGTATAATGCTCAGTAATGGATAATGACGATGAGAATCATTTTGAACATCATGATGATGATGACGATGATGATGACGATGATGATGATGATAATGATGATTATGTTTTTGTGGATGTTATTATTGTTTTATGCGTTTTGTAGTCCTATTTGTAATCTGTGATTTTTTTAACAAAATAAAATTTGATTCCTTTAAAAAATAAAAAAGCATGAGGGGCCAAACATACAATAAACCATGAGATAGCAAAGATCAAAAACAAAGCCACGGGAGGTCAAAGGAATACCAGAAAGCAAGAGGTGTCTAAACAAAAAAGCATGACCACCAAAACTACAGCAGAACATGTGAGGTAAAACATAGCATGAGGAGCC
>JADBJO010000501.1:586191-618691 GCA_016801955.1 Conus betulinus | reverse complement strand
GTAGAGGTGTTTGAAGTGGTCTAGATTCTTTTCCCCCCTTCCTTCGTTCTGTGTTTCTCTGAGTTCTGATGGCTGGCACACAAGCCGTATAGCGTCTTCTGCCTGACCCATCCATGATCTTTCACGTGCCAGCAGAGAACCTTCCTGCCTGCTTTCCTCGAGGTGGTCCCCTTCATAGCACCAGGCGCCCCCACCAGTCCCCGACTGCAGTGGATCAATGAATGATCAATGATTGATGAGGTGAAAGATCTGTGGAGGTCATACATCTGCAGTCCTTTCCCCACCCACCTATTCTCTTCCCACCACTGTGTGACGCGCGCGCGCGCACACACACACACACACACACACACACACACACACACACACACACACACACACACACACACACACACACACTCGTCTAATACGAATAGTGGATAGACGTTAAATGAAAGACACACACACACACACACACACACACACACACACACACACACACACACACGCGCACGCGCACACACACACACACACACACACACACACACACACACACACACACACACACACACACACACACACACACACACACACACACACACCCCACCCGCGCGCGCGCGCGCGCGCGCACACACACACACACACACACACACACACACACAATCACACACACACACACACACACACACACACACACACACACACACACACACACACACACATACACACGCACACGCGGGCTACCAGCCAGAAACAGGTCTTTTGATAAACTCTAATCAAACAGTATAGAGGCCCGCTACTGTCCGTCTGGCAAAATAACTGTCTTTGCCCCACAACAACTTCCCCACAAATACAATCATCGATTTATGGTAACACCACAGGCTACAACATTTTTCATCATATTATTCTGCAGTTTTACACATCTTCAAACCAAATCGCTTATTTGTTGGCATATCACAACAGCACTTGTACAGTCGCGGTAGTGCAGCCATGGTTTAACACTATTTGAATCAGACAACTGTAAAATCAGCTACCACCCTTTCCCCATGAAGAGGATTACAATAAATAATCATAACAATAATTTCTGTACAAGGCTTTTCGTGAAGTTTATCCGGCCCTGATGGACGTTGTCAACGACAGCGTGATCAGAAGACAGGACTTCAACACCATACCGAGTGGAATGACTCAATACCCCCCCCCCCCCCCCCCCCCCCCCCCCCCCCCCCCCCCCCCCCCCCCCCACCCCCCCCCCCCCCCCCCCCCCCCCCTTCTCCGCACCCGAAACAGAGGTACTAATCCGCAAAGACCAGTGCCCACACACTGACACAACATCGCAGGTTCAGGGCCATCCTCTTCTACCTCGCAGACAATTTGAGCAAAGAAATAAGGCTTAAAGAGTCTGTCCTGGCTCCAAGACATGAACACAGTTCACAGTTTTCTGCCTCTGTGTTGAGATCTACCCGAACAGCGTGCGACCGCCTTCGATGCCACTGATGACACCGATCAGTCCCAAGTTATGACTTGAAGAAGAAATGCCAGACTTTCACTTGCTGACCGCAGACCACGTGCCTGCCCTTAAATAGCAGCACCTCAAGCAGAAGGCAAAAGATGATTGATGACCCCCCCCCCCCCCCACACACACCCCACTCCCCTTCTCCCCGTGCCCCCTCGGTCTCCCCTCGGTCTCCCCGAATTTACCACTTTTCAAAAACTCACTTTCGGAAGCGCGCATTTCTTGAAAGTTGTCTGCTCGAACGAATGACAAACACTGGAAGGCAGGTGGTCTTGTATCCCCAGGTCAAATCATGACGATAGGTTCGTTTGCCCGAGATTTTCTCACACAGACGAAAAAAAAATGTAAATGAAAATTGGAGGACACACGCAACATAAAGAAAAAACAATTTAGCCGGGCCGGGGGAGAAAATATGTCATGGACACAGATCAGGAAGTGCCCCCCCCCTTTCCCTCTTGCTTAGCATGAACCTTAAGTGCCCGTTTAACCGCAACAGAACTCAGCCTGAAAGCGGACAAAGAGCTGACAAAAATGCTGCGGCTGACAAATAATAACGCAACACGTCGACTGACAGGAACGAAAGAGGAGGGAGGGAGTTCACAAGTCTAAGCCAAAATGTGTAACCCCCCCTTGCTTAAGATGAAACTTCAATTTCATTCAGCTTCAGCAGGAAGGCCGAACTCAGTCAAGAGTTGCATGGAACTCCTGGCAAAAAAAAAAAAAAACCAGGCATCAGGCCTCTTGTAATCTGCAGAAACTCTCCAGGTTACACTCTGCTTGGGATTTTGTTTCATCCCTGTGGGCTTGTGCGTAAATCTTCTGCTAACACCTTATCGAAAACATCCATCCTTCCTATGTCCTACTTGAAGATATAGGGAGGACTGACAAATGCTACGACCGACTCAACCCTGGACACGGGTCATACCACAGCCCAAGGCACGCGGCGTTCAATCAGATATAGGTAGTTGTCAGCTATCCTAGAAAGTTTCTCTGAAGAAATATCCATCAACAACATTTTGAAATCAATAGAATCAGTGGCTGGCCAATTTTCACGTACATCAAAAAGTTCATGTTCATTTATCTATCTATCTGTCTACCAGAACACAAACACTAAATGCATAAATAAACCGTCAGGTAAAACTCTGTTGTTCTGGACACAGTTGTGTTGCGGGTGAGAGCATCATTAATAAAGGTACTAGGTTATCCACGATTAGTGAAAAAACATTTTAGCTGCTCGTAGTGTGAAATCTTTGTCGGAGCAAAGTCTGCGCAGGTGGGGATAATCAGAATATGGACAAACATTGGGTAGTTCTATACGAATTTCCTTTTGTCTCAACTCCGCGGGGGGGTCATTGAGGCACCACACTGAACAGAAATTCGCCAGGCTTCTCCAGTTCTGTCGGTGCTGTGCCAAAGCATAGGTCTCTGCAGTCTGCCCGTTCAGCCTGCAGGGTTGGCAGTCCATCTTTGTTCTAACCGTCTTCCCTTGCTTTTTTCCCCCTACAACTGTTCTCTGGAAAATGCTTTTTAGCGGAAACTTTTTATCATGCCGTAATAAGGTAGCTTTCTTTCATTAACTTGAGGTCAGTATATATCTGTAAGGTACAGGTCAGTATATATCTATAAGGTCCAGGTCAGTATATATCTATAAGGTCCAGGTCAGTATATATCTACAAAGTCCAGGTCAGTATACATCTATAAGGTCCACAGTATACATCTATAAGGTCCAGGTCAGTATATATCTATAAGGTCCAGGTCAGTATATATATATATATATATAGGTCCAGGTCCAGGTCAGTATATATCGATCAGGTCCAGGTCAGTATATATCTATAAGGTCCAGGTCAGTATATATATCTATTAAGATCCGATGTGCTGCCTGACAGTTCGAGGCACTCGTTTGCTGGTGAGGTGATCAGTTTCTCTGCTCTTTGGCACCTTGCGGTAGCACCTCATTTCCCACGGCTGGGATTCGTCCAGCTGTATACGATGTGACGATCCATGTCTTGTATGCATAAAGGAAGAACAGGAGCCCGATCTCATGTTTCAGGAGATGTTACTCTTCTTCCGCACAGCTTTTAGCATGGACATTCAGGTTTCTGCCTTTGCTATTCTTGAGAGTACTTCTCGTTTGGAACCATTCCTTGCCAAAGATGGATCCGAGGTAAGTGAACCGTTTACAACTTTTCACAAGGGCGTTTATTTCAGATTTGATGGTGCTGTTCTGGTTGGCCATCAACTCAGTCTACTCGGAGCGGATCTCTAAGCTGTGTCTTGTTGATGTTTCACCTATAGTCTTTGAAAAGGCTTGATGAGTTCTTTTTAACTACCTGCCTGGCCATTTGCAATCGAATGGTTATTGGTGATGGCTCTTCCTTCAGCGCCGACCGTGCCGACATTAGCTTCAAGTGCATCAGTCTTGATGCCATGCCGGAGTGTGTTGAAGAGTAGGGGAAAGAGAAAGCAGATGAAGTGTGTTGAAGAGTAGGAAAAGAGAAAGCAGATGAAGTGTGTTGAAGAATAGGGGAAAGAGAAAGCAGATGAAGTGTGTGTGAAGGGAAACGAGAAAGCAGATGAAGTGTGTTGAAGAGTAGGGGAAAGAGAAAGCAGATGAAGTGTGTTGAAGAGTAGGGAAAAGAGAAAAGCAGATGAAAGTGTGTTAAAGAGTAGGGAAAAGAGAAAGCAGATGAAGTGTGTTGAAGAGTAGGGGAAAGAGAAAGCAGATGAAGTGTGTTGAAGAGTAGGGGAAAGAGAAAGCAGATGAAGTGTGTTGAAGAGTAGGGAAAAGAGAAAGCAGATGAAGTGTGCTAAAGAGTAGGGAAAAGAGAAAGCAGATGAAGTGTGTTGAAGAGTAGGGGAAAGAGAAAGCAGATGAGTGTGTGTTGAAGAGTAGGGGAAAGAGAAAGCAGATGAAGTGTGTTGAAGAGTAGGGAAAAAGAGAAAGCAGATGAAGTGTGTTAAAGAGTAGGGAAAAGAGAAAGCAGATGAAGTGTGTTAAAGAGTAGGGAAAAGAGAAAGCAGATGAAGTGTGTTGAAAAGTAGGGGAAAGAGAAAGCAGATGCAGTACGGAAGCACACTCCAGTGACACTCTATTTGAGCGCTTTGGAAACCAGTAGCTTGATGGCCCAGGTCTGCTTTTGTCCGTTGTCTTCACCGTGGTCCATCGTGCCTCTTGACCAACCGTGTTCAACGCCTTCTTGAGTCTATGAACATGTGACGGGACCCTCCCTGGGATAGGGCACGCAGGTTAAAGACCTATTCAATGTCACTCCTACCTTTGTGGAACACACCCTTTTCTTCAGCATGTGCTTTAAAGGCTGTAATCTATTCAGAGCGTAACGTTGCAGGCAAGGCTAATCAATGGGATGGTGCCATAGTTCTGGAGATCTTTTAAGGTTTCCGCTCATGGGAAGGACGATGAGAAAGGCGACGATTGATGTTTGAGCCCACTCCCCAACTTGTCCGATTTGGCTGCAGATGTAGTTAAGTTATCATATTGTAAGCACTCTGAGCTCTGTTGAGAAAGAGCACAAGAAGATCCCATTATTATTATTACTCACAACCCGAAGCGATTTCATTGCAGCTTTGGCTTCTTCACGTAGAGAGAGAGAGAGAGAGAGAGAGAGAGAGAGAGAGAGAGAGAGAGAGAGAGAGAGAGAGAGAGAGAGAGAGAGAGAGAGAGAGAGAGAGAGAATAAATCACAGTCACAGACCAGAATTTGAAACAATATCTGTGTGCGCGTATCTATGCCAGCGCGCATATCTGTACATATAAACATGCATGTTCGAGCAAACGCATGCAACGAACGCACGCATTCACACATGCGCCTGTAAGCATGCACGCATATGAACAAACACACACACACATGGACACACACGCACGCACACACACACACACACACACACACACACACACACACACACACACACACACACACACACACACACACACACACACACACACACTCAGGATGAGTGTAGTAACGTATACCATGTTAGCCCGGCTAGCGCTTTACGTTAACATCCAGGTCGGACATCCGCAAAGTCCCGTCGATGATGAGCCTTTTTTCCCCCAAATCATTTCTTGTTTGCTCATCAAGCTACTCACAGATCAGGCTGTAGCCCTATGTACTGTGACTCGAACGCGGCATGATGCAAATATGGACTCATCCACACAGAGTGACGCCTCTTAGATGATCCTGAGACTGTTTTGTTGCTGGAGTTTTTGTCATTCGATGATGGAAACAGTACACCTATGATGGAAACAGTACACCTACGACGAAGCAAATGAGGCTGTTAACTAGTTGTCAACTAAGAGCACTGACAGAGGAGTGTTTTCATGGAAATCATTGATATGTGGATGCCAAGACGGATGCATTCGTCAGGATGCTTAACTCTATGTCCCTTTGCGCCAGTTCTGATGTTCGTTGTTGCACACACACACACACACACACACACACACACGCACGCACGCACGCACGCAGGCACGCACGCACACACACACACACACACACACACACACACACACACACACACACACACACACACACACACACACACACTGCAAACCATAGCTGCAATTAAATTTGCGCAGCATTAACGATTACGGACTTATTTGTTGAGGTTGAGCGCAGGTTAAGCAGTTACGGACCTATGTGTTGAGGAATACGAGTTACGGACCTATGTTTTGAGGAATATATGGAGAAATACACAGCACCAGTTACGGACCTATGTGTTGAGGAATATGTGGAGAAATACACAGCGCCAGTTTGGCATTGTTCCAGCCTCCGAACATCGTTCCACTCCACCGCTGGTTCAGCCAGAGGACAGACAAGAAGCTCATAGTTCAGGCCACACTTGTTCAAATCAACCATAACACAGAACAACATATTTACGATCAATTTATTTTTCGCTGGGGCTACATAACTGATATACATCACCAACTCCTCCCAGTATGACACACGAACGGGATGCGTTAAACGCCTAACAATGAGTTGAAAACCCGTGAAGAGAAAGTTGAACATGAACATTCCGCTCACCAGTAATGTTTTAGTCTCTTAATCTGAATTGATATCAGGACGAAAATATTCATAGTTGTCTACTAATCCGGCTTTAGTTTCACACGAACTTCTGATAGCCCGATCAATTCCATGAAATATGTTGTCGTGTGAAACACCGCACGGTAGAGCCAATAATGGAGGCATTGACGACCCAGGCACATGCCTAGCACAGCGGCAGCTTCGCATTGTTCCAGCCCCGAACTCTGTTCCGCTCCACCATTGGTTCGGCTCTTCTGGTATCCCCCTCCCCCATCCTCCTTCACCCCTCCCATCTCCCCCATTTTTTTTTGCCCCTCTTTCACCACCCTCCGACTCTCAGCTGATCAACAGAGATCATAGGGCAGATGGGACCGCACACACAATGCATTTAATGAGGCGAAAAAAAATACCTCCCCCTCTTTGCTGATTAATTCCCCTCCTCGTGCGCGTCCATGCTGCGTCGGGGCGCGTGCTTTGTGTGCGCAAACGCCACCGTATGTTTGCCGGTTCCGACGATTCCAGTACGAGGGCCCATAACTCTTGCTGGCCCGTCGGCCCCCGAGGGCGCTTTTCCGAAGATTGACTACTTCCTGCAGCGCTCCACAGACGAAAGTAAGCTGACGTATCGTTGCCCAGGAAACGGGAATGATGGGAAAATAAATTTGGACGTGGCGAGTCGCTACTAAGTCGATGCTGTGTTTATGGAGATTACTGGAAACCTAAAATGTGTTCATCCATTGTTCCTGAGCGGAGCTGAAAGTGACGACATTACAGAAATTGCAGCCAGAGCGTTTCCACCGTTCGATCGAAAGACATTTTCTGGAAGGCCAGTGGTTCAATTGTAACGCAGTCCTAAAAAGTTTGGAATTTTATTTACAACATGAACATTACTGGGTGATGAACACAGCCATTCATTTGTTCACATTGACGTTAGCACTCTTTCACACGTGCAAAGTAACACGTGCAAGTAGCCTACTGATTTTGAATACGCCGCACACAACTAACACGTTTTCGATATTCTGTTCCAGGAGGCATGTTTTCTGGAAGTATTGGTCTATTGTAACGCAGTCCTTGAAACATTTTGAGTATTATTCTCAAAATGAACGTTAGTAAATGGCTTAAATACGTCATTAGCATCTCTCTGCTAAGTGCAGCACTCGTTCCGCAAATTTAGTGATACTCATGCTAGCTTGCTTCCTCATGTACAAACAGACCTATTGATTAAAAATACGCCACGCACAATTACTCACTTTCCGTCTCTCGTCTTTCGTCCAGAAATACCTACTTACTGACACGAAATCTGCATGGTAATCTGAATTCTGAAATAACATCCGTCTATAAAGCCATCTGTTTACAATCATCATCTTCAGTTGTTTTGTTTGTTTGTCTGTCTGTAGCACCAGGCCGAAACGACAACACGTATTTTTACCCAATGTTGTCAGGCACATGCATCACAGCCTGAAAACTGACCTGTGAAATGGTGCGGATCTACAGACAGGTTCAGCATCTGTAACAGCAACATCAGAACACAGCGTCCACCCAACAGCATCATCAGAACACAGCATCCACCCAACAGCAACATCAGAACACACAGCATCCACCCAACAGCATCATCAGAACACAGTATCCACCCAACAGCAACATCAGAACACAGAATGCACCGACCAGCAACATCAGAACACAGTATGCACCGACCAGCAACATCAGAACACAGTATGCACCCAACAGCAACATTATAACACATTATCCACCCAACAGCAACATCAGAACACAGTATGCACCCAACAGCAACATCAGAACCACAGTATGCACCCAACAGCAACATCAGAACACAGTATCCACCCAACAGCAACATCAGAACACAGTATCCACCCAACAGGAACTTTGAGAAGTTACCAGTAACAAATTGAAACTATATGCGAAGTAAAATAGTTTTCTGTAATGTTGTTGATTATTTTCAGTGATATAACCCTTGCAGGTACTTTCCATATCTTAATGCGAAAAAGGATCTGAGATGTAACTTTTGTAGTATCTGACGTACAATGATGCATGAATTCACACTCATAAAATGAGTGCTCCACGAAGTAAAAAAAAAAAAAACTACCTACTACTTGATTTTTTTTTTCTGGTGATCTTACAGTAAACCTGCTGTTTTTCTTCCCTCTCATGTTGGTGAAGATCCTTGTCAGGGGAAGACCCCTGGATCCTGCCCATCCTGACTGAGGGCGGCACTTTCCCTGCTTCCTTTCTAGTCTGTACTGAACAGCGTGTCTGAATGGACCACAACAACAATATCACGAGGACTGTGTAACCACAACATCATCATGTACAGCGATCGTAGTGTAATTCTCCTGTGCTGATGAATGTAAATGAGAAAAAAAAAAAAACTTCTAAGATTTGATGCGCTTGAAGACCGTCGCTTTTTGTGATGCTATTCTGCCAGCTGCGCATGTCCACGTTATGGCTGACGACTGAAAACAACACACAGCAAAAAAATGAACCCGATCTACTCAAAACGTCTGTCACTGGTTAAATTCATCATACCTAAAAACTCAACAAAAAAAGAGCTAAAACATCGAATATACAGTATTGGAGATAGTTCAGTAAACCGTTAACTCAATAAACTGATAGAGGCGGGGCTGGCGGGAAAGCGAGTACACTTTGTTCCTCACTCCAATAGCGAAAGTAACTTAAATCAAGTTGATGTCAGAAGTCCTGATGGCTAACAAGGAAAAGCCGACAACTCACGGAGCAGCAGGACCTGTTACACTGCATGAATCACACACTTCTGAAATGTCAAAGTGGAGTGGTCTGGAAAAAAAAAACATCTTGTGAAGATTTGATCCACGCCTAACATGTGAACTGACTGGGAAGAAATCAAGAAACAAGAAAACAGAAAGCCAAGAAGGAGTCAGTCACAAAGACAGAGAAAGAACAGAGGGGGGGGGGGGGGGGGGATATTTTCGGCACAATTTTCCAAGAAACGGGGGGATACTAGCTAAAACTGAAATATCCTGGGCATCTTTGCAGACAGAATGGGGACAGGTCAGCCATGAAGACCCATTTGAGCTGGTCAGGAAGTATGAAACGTTCAGCAAAAGCAAACACATTCAAAGACAGTCGTGACCCCCCCCCCCCCACAAACACACCACCACCACCACCACCACCATCACCACCACCTTGCCCAATAACAAAAACAACCTGACGTAGATTTACGGGCCGAGAGAGGTGAGCAGGTGGAGCAAGATCAGGAGAAGAGAGAGAGAGAGAGAGAGAGAGAGAGAGAGAGAGAGAGAGAGAGAGAGAGAGAGAGAGAGAGAGAGAGAGGTGGGGGGTTAGCGCTTGGAAGCGCGAAGCATGTTCAACTTTCTGAATAGGCTTTTTACCTTCCGGCAGAAGTATGTATGGATATCTGGATTGATGGATGGATGGATGGATAAATGGATGGATGGATGGATGGATGGATGGACGGACGTACGTATGTATGTACGTCTGGCACACAGACGTGTGGCATGTAGGCCCACCGGTGTGTGGAAACACCCTGGGCCCACAACCCAGACTCCCAGCTATGGGTCAGAGATAACTTCACTGCGTGGAGTCTCGGGAGAGACAAAGGCTAAGGGGGTACACCCTGAAAGGAAATCTGGATGAAGCCCCACCGTGTCACTTTCCGACAACTCCTGCAGCTGCGCTGATACCTTGCTGTGCTGGTTTGTCCAATCCATGGGATCCTGACAGCAAGGCTCAGAGAGGCATTGTGAGGATTGTCCAATCCATTGGATCTGTTAGCACGGCCCAGAGAGGCATTGTGAGGATTGTTCAATCCATGGGATCCAGACAGCAAGGCCCAGAGAGGCATTGTGAGGATTGTCCAGTCCATTGAATCCAGACAGCAAGGCCCAGAGAGGCATTGTGAGGATTGTCCAGTCCATTGAATCCTGACAGCAAGGCCCAGAGAGGCATTGTGAGGATTGTCCAATCCATTGAATCCTGACAGCAAGGCCCAGAGAGGCATTGTGAGGATTGTCCAATCCATTGAATCCTGACAGCAAGGCCCAGAGAGGCATTGTGAGGATTGTCCAATCCATTGAATCCTGACTGCAAGGCCCAGAGAGGCATTGTGAGGATTGTCCAATCCATTGGATCCAGACAGCAAGGCCCAAAGAGGCATTCTGAGGATTGTCCAATCCATTGAAATCTGACAGCAAAGCCCAGAGAGGCATTGTGAGGATTGTCCAATCTACCAGATCCTGACAGAAAGGCCCAGAGAGGCATTGTGAGGATTGTCCAATCTACCAGATCCTGACAGAAAGGCCCAGAGAGGCATTGTGAGGATTGTCCAATCCATTGGATCTGTCAGCAAGGCCCAGAGAGGCATTTGTGAGGATTGTCCAATCCATTGGATCTGTCAGAAAGGCCCAGAGAGGCATTGTGAGGATGTCCAATCCATGGGATCCTGACAGCAAGGCCCAGAGAGGCATTGTGAGGATTGTCCAATCTACCAGATCCTGGCAGAAAGGCCCAGAGAGGCATTGTGAGGATTGTCCAATCTACCAGATCCTGGCAGAAAGGCCCAGAGAGGCATTGTGAGGATTGTCCAATCTACCAGATCCTGGCAGAAAGGCCCAGAGAGGCATTGTGAGGATTGTCCAATCCATTGGATCTGACAGAAAGGCCCAGAGAGGCATTGTGAGGATTGTCCAATCTACCAGATCCTGGCAGAAAGGCCCAGAGAGGCATTGTGAGGATTGTCCAATCTACCAGATCCTGGCAGAAAGGCCCCAGAGAGGCATTGTGAGGATTGTCCAATCCATTGGATCTGACAGCAAGGCCCAGAGAGGCATTGTGAGGATTGTCCAATCCATTGGATCTGACAGCAAGGCCCAGAGAGGCATTGTGAGGATTGTCCAATCTACCAGATCCTGACAGCAAGGCCCAGAGAGGCATTGTGAGGATTGTCCAATCTACCAGATCCTGACAGCAAGGCCCAGAGAGGCATTGTGAGGATTGTCCAATCCATTGGATCTGTCAGCAAGGCCCAGAGAGGCATTGTGAGGATTGTCCAATCCATTGGATCTGTCAGCAAGGCCCAGAGAGGCATTGTGAGGATTGTCCAATCCATTGGATCTGTCAGAAAGGCCCAGAGAGGCATTGTGAGGATTGTCCAATCCATGGGATCTGTCAGAAAGGCCCAGAGAGGCATTGTGAGGATTGTCCAATCCATGGGATCTGTCAGCAAGGCCCAGAGAGGCATTGTGAGGATTGTCCAATCCATTGGATCTGTCAGCAAGGCCCAGAGAGGCATTGTGAGGATTGTCCAATCTACCAGATCCTGGCAGAAAGGCCCAGAGAGGCATTGTGAGGGATTGTCCAATCCATTGGATCTGTCAGCAAGGCCCAAGAGGCATTGTGAGGATTGTCCAATCCATTGGATCTGTCAGCAAGGCCCAGAGAGGCATTGTGAGGATTGTCCAATCCATTGGATCTGTCAGCAAGGCCCAGAGAGGCATTGTGAGGATTATCCAATCCATTGGATCTGTCAGCAAGGCCCAGAGAGGCATTGTGAGGACTGGGCTCCCCAGGATCTCCACACACTTCGCCAAGGCCTGCGCCCTAAAGAGGTCACTCCAGTGCCGCTATCCCAGCGACACAAAGAACACGGGAGACAGCAGTTATGAGATATAAGCCCAGAGCGTATTGGCGTAAGATCGGGCGCTACGGGTTGTCTCCGCTGGTGGGGAGGGACCATCGCATTCCACTGGTCAGCTACCGTCCACCTCAAGCTGGGCAGTCCCTATCCAGTAAGGTGCTGACCCACCACAGTCTGCCTGCTTCAATGGGTTCTTGGAGCTCAGGGGGAAAGACCGAAGAGCAGACAGTAACCCTGCACCAGACAATGTAAAAAAAGAAGAACCAAAACTACCAGCCTCGCGGCTGGCAACCTGGGATGTCGGAACGATGTGCCCTGGCCTTTCTGACGACCTCAGCAAGTTGACGACGCCAGGAAAACAGCCTTCGTTGACCACGAGCTGAAGAGATACGACATCGACATCGCTGCGCTGCAAGACACAAGACACCCCTCCAACGACAGCCTCAAGTTCTTTTGGCAAGGACTGGAGCCAGAGGAGCACCGACTATACGGCGTCGGATTCGCAAAGCGCAACTCTCTCCTATCCTCAGCTGAATCACCTTACAAAGGGACACCGCGAATCCTCTCTCTCCGGCTCACAACCTTCTCTGGACCAACGCACATCCTTAACGTCAACGCCCCAGCACTCTGCTCTACAGCCGACGCTAAGGATGTATTCTATGAAGAGCTCGGGGACTTCAATACCCGGACTGGTGCAGACAACAGCTCTTGGCCGCGCTGCATCGGCCGCCTTGGCAACGGCGAGCTCAACGAGAACGGACAGTGGGCTACATGAGTTTTGCCCCTTTCACGACCTCTGTGTCACCAACACCTTGACCAAGGGACTGATACGTGGTGCACATCGCTTAAGGCTTTGCGCGCCCACCTCCCGTTCTTTACCCAAATTCGCCTGTCTGACTTTTCTGACTCAAACTGCCCTGTATCCTTTCTTTTTCTTTCCTCTTTTTCCTCTCTCTTTCCCGTTCTCTCTTCTCTCTCTCTTTTTTCTCATTCTCTTCCACTCTATTCTCTTTCCTGTTCTCTTTCTTTTTTTTTTCCTGTTCTCTTTCTCTCTCCTCTCTTTCCTGTTCTCTTCTTCTTCTTTCTCCTCTTTTTTTTTTTTTTTTTCCCCTTTCTTCTTCCCATTCCCTTTTTATTTTCTGAGCCTCAGTTACGCAGGGCCGATTCTCGTCTACAACTGCGTGCAGTTGTCAACCCTTTAACCCCAAGGCTTTTCCTTCCCCTGTGTGATCCATCTTTTTCAGTAGACCCACTGCCTCAACACCCTTCCTCAGCCGACATTTTGAAGCTTTCCCGCAAGGCATCTCTTGCTGCAAACACCCCACCGTTGTCTGGCAGCTCCCTGTCCACGCCCCATGGGGCTGACATGTCTTGCACACAGTCCCCACACAGGAGACAATTCTTCTCGTCGTCGGCTCCGAGGCTACAGCAACCTCCATTGTCTTACGTCCCCACCCAGGAGACAATTCTCTGCTCTTGTCGGCTTCGAGGCCACAGCAAACCTCCGCTTCACGTAGTTTTTTGGCCTCGACTTGACCTCGCTGTATTTTCCTGAGCCTTTAGCAAGATGGGGATGAGTTCACTTTCCCCTAGTGAGTCCTCTTTTACTGGTTTTCCGAGCATCTTACAACCATTCTTAAACAAAGAGAACAACTTATACTGGCTCAGCTAATGGAGTCACTGGCACCACACATCACATCGATTTTACTGCAATAAGTGCCCGAGTTATCTTGAGTCAACCAATGGAATAAATAGTGACCTAACACACACGCGCGCGCGCGCGCGCGCGCGCGCGCGCACACACACACACACACACACACACACACACACACACACACACACACACACACACACACACACACCACAACGACTGGCACCTTGTGTGAGATTCAGCCAATGAATCTCCGAGTTAATTTGATTCCACCAATGGCATCACTAGTGCACCCCTACACATGAACACCAAGAGCTGGGTACCATGTGGTTAATGCATAACATCCAATTCTTACTCATGTTCGATTCCCCGAAGCTACCCATCTGTACTAATAGCATAGACTTCTCCACAAGCCAGGACTAATGCTTCAAGTGTTTACTACGATCTGTAGCCAACAAGGTGCAACCATTCAATAGGTCGAAGCTTTCCCGAACGTGTTCATCCCTCAGGACAAGCACGGCTGAATGGTCACTGTGCCCTGCCTGCAGGCCCACGGTCACCGAACCGCGACGGTCGCCTGCCACGATCGCCTCTCCTCAGGCCCACTGGAGAGCCCAGTGAATAGCCACGATCGCCTCCCCCAGTGAATAGCCACGATTGCCTCCCCTCAGGCCCACTGAAGAACCCAGTGAATAGCCACGATCGCCTTCCCTCAGACCCACTGGAGAACCCAGTGAATAGCCACGATCGCCTCCCCCAGTGAATAGCCACGATTGCCTCCCCTCAGGCCCACTGGAGAACCCAGTGAATAGCCACGATCGCCTTCCCATCAGGCCCACTGGAGAACCCAGTGAATAGCCACGATTGTCTCCCCTGAGGCCCACTGGAGAACCCAGTGAATAGCCACGATCGCCTCCCCTCAGGCCCACTGGAGAACCCAGTGAATAGCCTTGGAGGAGACAGATGCCTTCCTCACCCAGGACCGGCAGGTCCATATGTACTTGCTGCCACCCCCCTGGACATACGAATCACTTCCCAGTTACTCTCCCTCCTTGTCCAGCTCGGGCATCCCCCTCCAGTGATGCCTGAGTTTGCACACTTGAAGGACTCAAGGAACTAATCTCAGCATTAGCAAAATGACCCTTAATTTGCCGAAAGATTGGAGAACATTCGGCCGACTCGTCACACACTGTCCTGGCCATGTACAATAAGTCTAAACCTGATTTCAGTTGGTAGCTTTCTAAGACCTGGATAATTCCTTTATACCTTAAAAATCAGTCCTTGTGATCCCTCAAAATACTTATTATGTTTTTTTAAATCTGCATTTTCATTTATTAAATCGTAACGAGGTAGATATTGGCATTACCCTTTTTTTTTCTCAAAGATCCCCTTTTTGTTTCATATCATATAAGTATATAATTGGACAAGTTTAGCAAAAAAGCATTAAACATTGCTGATAAAATATTAGTTAGGCCCACGTAATTTTCTACAGTGCGTTGCGGTATGGAGACAAAACTCTTTGCATAATGCCATGGGGACATTTACCACCAAATGTGTGCATAATATTATCATGAAGAGAGTAGGTCTTCAACACATAGTGACCTGAGCTGCAGTATGATATAAGACATTACAATACTCGTGCTTCTGTTCTGTTCAAAATCTGTCTGTACCATTCATTTCCCCTACAATGTCCCAAGAATGTACCTTTGAGGAAAGTCTGGAATCTCCAGAGGAGCTGTTCTCTACATATTGATGCTTCCCGTAACACGAGAGACAGAATGTTTGATTGACTGAATATATAGAATATCTATCACTCTGTCTGGGGGATTTTAACACGCTCTTTGAAAAAAAAAAATCTGTGTTCGAATCCTTACAACCGTATCGTTGACCCAAATCAAGAGAGACTTCATTTTAGTCCAACGAGGTAACTTCTTAGTTCACTAGCATGTAATTTTCATTTGTATTTGC
Source organism: Conus betulinus (assembly GCA_016801955.1). Taxonomy (NCBI): domain Eukaryota; kingdom Metazoa; phylum Mollusca; class Gastropoda; order Neogastropoda; family Conidae; genus Conus; species Conus betulinus. The sequence continues at coordinate 602,895 of JADBJO010000501.1, read as the reverse complement.
ATATACTGGAACCGAAAAGGGATAATTCGATTAATTTGCTGTTAAAACTATCTTCCGTAAATGAAATTTAGTGCAGAAAAAGAAAACGTGATCAGTTAGGCGAAAGAAGCAGAATAAAAACACATCTAGTAGATTAACTCAAGGGTAAACAGTTATTCCCCTTCTCTCTGTTTTCCGAAAGCCAGTTTACATTGACGTGTTTGCTATGATCGTGACGTTTTTTGCCCCTCCCCCCCCCCCCTCTCCATCTCCAGTGCTTGCAATGTTTTGACATGTTTAGGAAAGCTGAATATCCAACACAAGCATCATGTTTTTCATGAAAATTCAAATGAAATTATTTCGAATCTCGGAAACGTTGCATGCGGAAATACAACACTTCTGTGTAATTGTCTCACAATGTGATCAAAATTTATCTGTGTTGTTAGTCGAACATTACAACTGTTTCTAGAAATTACGTTTATGCTATGCTTCTGCGCGAGTGCGTGTACTCGTGCGTAAATGACAGAAACTAAACGGTTTTATAGCGTTTCAGTTGATGAAGATACACATGTTAGATAAAAGATTAACAACCACACAATCTGGATGGAGCTTTGACAAACAAAGATCTTCACAGAATGACGTCATTCATTCTAACTGTTGGTGTGACCCTTGACCCCCCCCCCCCCCCCCCCCCCCCCCCCCCCCCATTTCCGTTTACTTCCAAGCCCTTGCTTACTATTCAGCCCTTGCTTATTATTACACCCTGCCCTCCTGGCCTGTCTATTCCAGCCTGAAATCATGGCTAAAAACTTACCGTATCCCACAGATTTTACGTCACAAAAAGATGGGGACCGCTTTCAATGAATATACATCGGCAATTTTTTTTTTATTTTCTCTTTGCGATTTTAATAACTATACATCGGCATTTTTTTTTTTCTATTTCCGGTTTTAATAAATATACATCGGCATTTTTTTTTTCTCTTTGCGCAATCTTCACTCTTTCCGTACTGCTATCGGATTGTTAATGTCACTTTTTTTTTTAAATGTTGAAAATCAACTGATTAAAACACACAAAAACACACACACAAATTTCAGACCTAACACACGGCAGCACACGATACAAATTTTAGACCTAAGCGAGACGATACAACTGTCGATCTTTCGGAGATATTGTCCAAAGTGACGGCCTCACCCCCTCCCAAAATGGAAGGGAAGGATCATTGAATGCCGGAAATGTGTTCAGTCCAAGTGTACGTGGCTGCAGGATTCCAGTTCAAAGTACTATGATCACTTGCACGCAGACCACAAGCAGGCCTTCGTTTCCAGCCTTCCTGGAAAGCTTGGGAGACGGGGAACTGTGATGTAATAGGGAAACAATGTCCTATGCATGCCATTTGTCAACACAAAATCTACATCTCCCTAAAAAAAAAAACAACAAAAAAACATGAGGACGAGGGAGAGAGAGAGAGAGAGAGAGAGAGAGAGAGAGAGAGAGAGAGAGAGAGAGAGAGAGAGAGAGAGAGAGAGAGAGAGAGAGAGAACACCATTGCGTGTTTGAAGAAACAAATTCCACGGCCAAAATACTCTCGAAACAGAATGCAAAGGTCGCGCTTATTCAATACGTAATGTAAATCAGGTAGCATGACAAACATGTAAAAAAGGACAGGCGACAAAAAAAAAAAAAAAGATAAAACAAACAAGGCAAAATAACACACAACAACACACAAACACACACACACACACACACACACACACACACACACACACACACACACACACACACACACACACACACACACACACACACACACACACACACACACACACATTAACGACATAGTCCCAGATCGCAGCCGGAATCCAATACAATTCTGATCAATAGTCCCCAGATGGCAGCCAGCATCAAACAAAAGTCTGAACTATAGTCCCCAGATCACAAGAAGCATCAATGACAGGCTGTCTGCAGTGAGACAGCAGGCTTTTCTTTTCTATCTTTCTTTCTTTCTTTCTTTCTTCTCGTTTTTTTTTTTCTTCTTTTTGAGAGGGAGGGGCGGAGGGAGTGGGGGTTGTCCATTTCGTCTGAAGAAGAGCTATTTATTAACAATTTACACGTATGTTTTGTATTGCGTGGTGAAGAGCCGTCATTTTGCTCTCTGATTCGTATATCTATCTGTATTTTGGGGCCTTTTCTTTCAGTCACGCTGCATTTTGTTCCAGCTAATTTCACTCCTGACCACTCGCCCACGATGAATATGGCAAGAAACCCGAAGCAACTGAGCATTGTGTGGGACAATGTTGAGTCCAATCCCCTCCCGCCAAGCCTGAAGCGACAATCTGAAACGCTGTGTCTCTGCAAATATTGGCAAGGCCAACAATATTCGCTCCCTCGCCTAAGTTCGTGGTCCCTCCATGCGCAAGCTTTTATGACAGGTGGCGATGTTGATTCAAAGGGACATTATTCTGGTGGGTGTGTGTACTCACGTTTTCCCATGACGTGGCAGCTTTTGTGTTCGTGAGTGACGGATAGATGCCGGCCTCTCCGGTCCTGATCGCATCCCCTGAAGAAGGCACAACGGAGCCAGAGCTTGATCATGAAGAACGGCTACAGCGAAAATGGAAGTTTCAGTCTTCTTTGCTTCATATTCCTCTCGGCCTTCCGGTTTCTGTTCCGTTTTCCTGTCTTATCAATTTCTCGTTCACCCTTTTCGCTCCCTGTCTTAGGTTTTAATCTAGGCATCGTTCTTTTATGCCTTTTCTCTATGTCTGCCAGATTCTGCTCTATCATGAAATGGGCCAGCATCTAAGGCTGACAGTTGGGAGGCTGAGGGAGGGGGTGGTTGCGGCTGAATGGTGGTGGGTTTGGAGATCTAAGCTCACGGTTCCATGTTCAAACCCCTCAGTCACTTTTTCTGACCTAGCACTGAAGCATCATTCAGTTTTGAACCATCATACTGCACGTTCTCAGTGCTTATAAAAGGGGCTCCGTACATGGACAATAAAGCATTCTGTTCATAATAATGATGATAATAATAATAAAACAATAATAATACTACCACCGGTACTACTGCAACTGCCTACTACTACTACAACTACTACTTTCTACTTCTACTACTACTATTGCTGCTGCTGCTGCTGCTGCTGCTGCATCATCTGCTGCTGGCAATAATAAAATGATAACGTTACAAGAGTAGGAACAAAAGCACTTCTGCAACAACAACAACAACAACAACAACGATTATTACAACAACAACAATTACCAGTGATAAGTGTCACATCTGCTTCACAGAGGAAGATGTGTTTATTTCTTTAAGAAAAAAAAAAAGTAGTGAAAATTTTGGGTTTACCACGTCCAAGTGAGGATTGAACTTACGACCTTTCGATCGTTCCGCTTCAGTGATCATGAGATTAATGCGCTACCTATTGTGCAGTCGAGATATTCTGGAAACCAGCATATTCACTTTCTAAAAAGCTAGGCTAACCACGTTCCGATGAATTTCTTGTGTGCCGGCACATGCTGACGCCTTAAACCTTGAGAGAGCGGCTTCACGTGGGACCGACTGAGGAGCGAGGGGTTTGCTGTCATCAAGTCGCGCCCTTGGGCCTCCACGTTGCTGTATGTGCTTCCTGGAACAGTACCAGCATGCCAAGGTCACACGTCCAAGGTCACAGGGATCGGTGGAAAATGTCCTGCGTTCACTCCAGGCAGCGCTAAGCCATGAAGGTAGATTGAGAGACACAGCAAAGAGCTAACGGAGATCGTACATGCGGCTTGCAGAGTAAACACTACGCCAAGAAGCTGCAGCGACAACTCAGGGTATGGGACAGTTGTGGCAAATAGTGCACACACACACACACACACACACACACACACACACACGCACACACACACACACACACACACACACACACACGCACACACACACACACACACACACACACGCACGCACGCACGCACGCACACACGCGTGCATACACACACACGCGCGCGCGCGCGCGCACGCACGTACGCACTCACGCACGCCCACAGAGAAGCAAAGAGGCATACTCTCTCTCTCTCTCTCTCTCTCTCTCTCTCTCTCTCTCTCTCTCTCTCTCTCTCTCTCTCTCTCTTTGCTATGCGTTTGCGTCTGCAAGTTTGTACACGCACTTAGGCAATGAAATTATATTCGAAGTAGAAAAAAGTTCAAAGCAATCAACGTACTTGTCACTTGGATAAAATCATTGTCTATTCAAATTGTAAGATCACGTATTGAAAAAAAGAGGGTATTGTATACCAGTTGTCATTCATAATATGTTTGACCATGTCGTTTGTTCCTTGAGACCTAAAGTTGCTGTGATGTACTTTGACTGCTTGTTATGAACCCATGCTTTGAATGATTTTGTAACTAATTGAAAATGTTGGAAAGGAAAGGAAAGAAAGACAGAGGGAAGAAAATATCAAGATAGAAAAAGAGAGCATTGAGAAAAGAGGTCCCCGCTTAAAAGTAAAAGACATGGGACAGAATGAAAGGAAGGGGGAAAAACTACATTACATTTGCATAAGCGTGGTGTATGCGTGCACACACATTCACACACACACACACACACACACACACACACACACACACACACACACACACACACACAAAATGAAAATGCATTCCAGATAGTACCTGCAGTATGTCAAGAATGCAAGATGTACAGTGAATTGATAATATTCATCCACCAGAACAGGCGTACGTCCCGCTGAATGAATGAATCCTTTATTCCATTGTACTTTCACTGTATTGTAGTATTGTGTTGTGATATTACCCCAACAAATCCATACTCAATATAACGAAGGGAGTGGAAATACAACGAACAGTACAGCAATATAACAAAGAGCATGGTAATTCAATGAGGGGTGAAATGACTCAACGAGGGGTATGGTAGTATAACATGATGCTTATTGTTATATCGAGAGGTGCGATAATATAATGAGAGGTCTAGTGACATAACACGGGGAATGATGTGATAATGAGAGAGAGCTAATTCAGCGAGGGGTATGGTGGATCAACGATCTGAATACTGATATAACGAGGGGTACTGTAATATAACGAAGTTGCGGTGATGGGAATCAAATGTGTGTCAAATTACGCTAAATTTGATCAGAAAGGAATCGCCATAAAATTCGACAAATGATAGTAAGCTAAAGCAGAAGCTTCAGACTCATCTTTACTGTCTTTATAACAACTGCATTAATTTCAGAAAGACAAATGGCTGTACCCCATAATCTAGTTCAGCATTACATTTTTTTAATGGAAACTGTGACATGTTCCCCGCTCGTGTTTTATGCTTGTTGCTGCTGTTATTACATTGTGTATGCATAACACGCAACCGATTTTTAAAATGCTTAAATCCCATGTATAAAACAAAGCTGGGTACATCATGAATTGTACATTAATAAAACAGAAGAATGCATTCTCAGCATAAAGATTAAAGTGGTAAAGAATAAACGTAAAAGAAAAAATACCTCTCCCTCAGCCACGAAAAAAAAAACCCCACTTGATAACGACAATAGGAAAACAAAAAACAAACCCCCAGTGAACGATCATGTCAATATCAATTATGACAGTATATTGGTCACCATGATACGATGCATCTGTGTAAAGGTCATTCATTTGATATCAGAAACAGTGCGTATACTCTGTTAATTTTGAATTCTGCGATTTTTTTTTTCAGAAATCAAATAATGAAAATACAGTGTTTCTTGTTTGCACATTGACAATGGACCATGGGAAAAAAATCGGGAAACTGTGTTGTTCGTCCTTGGAGTTGACGAGGACCACGTCATTCATCGTTAGAGTGAGGGGGATGAGACGATTTCTTGCAGGAGGCCACTCCAGCCGATGAGTGCACGGAATGTTCAGTGACAGCTTTGACGGGGAATGTGGGAGACGTCCTCTTGATCACTGGTGTGGGCTTTCCTTGCCTGTCTCTTTTGTTGCGCTGCAGCTGTCTTCCTTTCTCCACATGAATCGGCGCCTTTGTGGATAGAGTAGCATCATCTAGCTCGATCTATAGCGGTTTGCTCCTACATGTCACGATTGATTTTAAACGCTTTCAAGGGTGTTTTGTTGACTTTTGTGATACATGAATTTAGAAGTGCAACGGCAAAGGCTGATAAACCGTATGTTTTCAATTTTCGAAGATTATGGTGATCGAAATCGAAAGCTTTCTTTTTGTAATCAACGATAGGACACCACAATATTTGTTCTTTTAATGTGCATTAAGCCACTCATCTACAAGATTGATCAGTGCAGTATGACAGGAATGTTTTCGTCTAAAACCAGACTGTCCAGGATGGAGCAAATTGTACATGTTGAAATGAGGAAGAAATAGTTTTATTTTATTTTTTTAGCGGTTGGGAAAGAATAGATATGATTGATATTGTTCTATAGTTTGAAGGATATGAATTATCACCAGACTCAAAAAGGGGCGGAACTTTTGCCTTTTTGAACACAATGGGAATATCATTTTTTTTATTTGTGTAAAGCTTAAGGATGGAAGATAACCTGTTAGTTATTTTGTAGCCGAGAGTTTCAGGACGTTGCTGTCTATGTCATCTGCTCCGCGGGTTCTTGATTGTTTGAGATGAAGTAGATACTGATAAACTTCTTGTACTGTTAGGGGTGGAAAGTGTAGTTCAGATGTGATTTTTCTGTTGTGAGAAAATTGTTGGAAATCTTGAAGCTTATTAGAGTTTGAGTAGTAAGAGTGAGTAGGTTTAGCTGTATTGTATTTGATCACAGTTGGTTCTAATAACGTTTCATTAAACTTAAATTTTTGCCTTGTTAAGCCAGTTTTAGATTTTATTTGGAAATATATAATCCTCGCTAATATTGTATGATTCCTAACGCTTCTAAGAGTTCAGAGCATTTCTTGATAAACTTGATTCTTCATCATTGCTATATTCGTTGAAAAGGTATCTCGCATAGCACGCCTTCTGTAATTCTTTCGTGTACCATGGCAGTTTGGGACTACGTCTCCCTCGGTCTGTTTCTGATGGAACATGTTTATCATATATTTCTGTAAATCCAAAATCCAACAGCAAAATCTGGATCCGTACTGTTGAATAGTGTCTTCATCAAATCAAACTGAAAACTGTGTTCGTCATAGTTCGAAAAGCAACGATAGGATATGGTTTAGTGGTCTGGTTTATAGATTTTTACTTTATATTTGGGCTAGATACGCACACTGGATAATAACTACTCGAGTTGACGACTGATATGCAATCTTCTGATGTGTTATTTTCATTTGAGACATAAATGTGGTCAATGTCTGTCTTTGAAGTTGGTGAGACATTGGTGGGTGTTTTTAAATAAGCTGATATGAAATTGAACAGGAATATTATTTGGATCCATTGGCTATTTGATTTCATGAGTTCTAGACTAAAATCACCGATTAGAATAATTTCTTTAGATTTCTAAGTAAATTACATCCACGAAAGTTGCAATTAATCGGCCAGATTGACTTATTCGGCTAGATGTTGATAACAAAATCCGATTAAAATAAACCGTGTTTCAGCGCAGCTTCTACCCCACTGCCTCTGTGTCCTGCTGTTCTAAATGGGAAAACCGCTTGAAGCTGAGAAGTGCACTGACATACAGCAGATCTATCTCTTTAGTAAGGCCCTTTCAAACAATATTACAACGTGAAATTGATACGTTTTTAGCAATAATGTAACTATTAAGTCTTGATCCAGACAGTCCCATAACGAGCCATTTGGCTTATGGTACTTCAATATTAGAGATCAGAGATCTTATAAACGCACTATTGATATTTAAATGACCGACGTTAAGTTCATCTCTTGATGGCCATAAGTCCTGGTTTGAGTTAATTTCACACACACACACACACACACACACACACACACACACAGTCGGAGTCGGAAAAAAAATATTCATGATAGGCCGTGGCCCCATATGAAGGGGTGTGTGAGCATCATAGAAGCAATTACAATAAAAAGAAAAAAGAGCAAGAATAGATTGTCAAATTTCTTATTAAAAAAAAAAAAGCCAACAATCATACACTGAAAGAAAACCAAAACAAGTGAAGCACTTATCTCCATGATGTTGCCAGTTCTTCTTACTTCAATGCTTTATACAGGTAGGGAGAGAAATGTCGTACATCGTGAGAGCTACGTGAAGCCATTAGTGAGCTGAGTTTGGATGACGAAGGTTGTCGATAACATTTAGACTCTCTAAAACTTTCACGATATTTCTGAGTGCTGGACAACGCAAAACGAAATGTACTTCGTTTTCGTCTGCTTCATTACACAATGGACAAATCAAAATACTTCTGTCAACAGTTCTATATCTAAGCTATATTTTTTATACTGTAAAATTCTGCAATCCAAGTCTGAATCGTGTTGTGACATATTTCAGATGTGGATTCAAATCCAGTAATAGGTAAGGCTTCAAAACAGGCGCATCACAAAAGGTCATATACCTGTCAAATCTGCTACTGGTCTCTGAATAAGTTAGTCATTTTTTGCCACTTACGGTATTTTAATTGATGACGAAATGTACGAATAAAACTGTTAATGTTTCCAGTTCCCTGATTATACCAGGCAAACCCCAAACCAGTTAAGCATTTGTGACAACGAATTTACTTTACCAACATCTAAGTCATATAAAATATCACACGCTTTGCGAGGTATTCGTTGCTCTTCCATTTGTTATAACCTCAACCAATCGCGAAGGCAATTGACAGAAGAGTTAACATACATGGGACACCTATCAGTTTCGCCATGAATAAGGTCATTTGGTGTCCTAGTATTTACTCGTAAGAATTTCTTAAGAGCGTAAGAATGAACTGTTTCACGACTTATCTAAACCCGTAACTCTGCCCCATATTGCACCATGGGCTGAATTTGAGGGTTAAATAGGTTCAAAAATAAGATTAACGACATATTTTTTTTATTGAGGATATACAGCTTTTTTCATGACACCACACAATTTTAGCCCGACTTGCAAGGTCTTTGTATGCAACAACAAAACTTTGTCGGGCGAGAGAAAGACATTCCCAAATATTTATAAACATTGACAACAAGCATTGTGTAACCGTCATAAAACCATCTTTCTCTTACAGTTTAATAGCCACCTGCTCGAAACACTATATCATTACTTTCATTTACGTCTACTTTTAATTGAAGTGAAGCAGACGCTCGTAGTAAATTGTTTATTTCTGTTTGTAGTCCTATTACAGACTCAGACAAGAATAATCATGTCCTGGTAAAGAATGAATAACTCAAAAGAATCGAGAGGAAACATAGCACCGTTTCTTCCCTCATTTATCAGTTCAGCTGCCAGCTCTTTAATGAAACAGGAAATTTAACACAGGACAGCATGCATCACCCTGTCTTAACCCAGCCGTACAGTCAGTGCTTTCTGTGAATACTTCAAACGCATTTGTTCTATTTTCTTTTACACCAGTTTTTTTTCTTTTTTTTTTACCTTTTTTTGTACAAAACTGGCCAGAGAAGGTGTCTGTCATGGAGCAGAACGCTTTTTCAAAATCTGTACGTGCCACTTACAATTTGCAATTTTGTAAGAAAACTTTTTTCTGAACGACAGCTAACAAGGTAACATAAGATCCACAGTTGAATGTCCTTCCTGAAAACAGGCCTGATGTTGACTTGTAATGTTATTCCATAAAATCTGATGAGAAGTGAAAGAAAAATCAGAGGATGTGTCCTCACAAACAAAGAAATAAAGAATCGATAGAGTTTGCAACACACACACACACACACACACACACACACACACACACACACACATACACACACTTGCGCAATATTGACGCAAATCATCAATTTGACGCGAATCATCCACACACACCCTCCCGTCCCGCCTCCATGCGCTGAGGAGGAAGAAAGAAGTCCGTGGCCGCTTAGTGTCTGGGGTAACCAGGCGGCGGTTGAATTAGGTATTCATAGGCGTCAGATGGGTGTGCGTGCGCTATGCAAAGTGGCCACGCCCCCTCCCATCCGCTTTTTGGAGCTGAACAATAGTGGTACCCGGCCTAAGAGAGCAAAATCAGCATGACGCACGTCAGTCGTCTGCTTTGCCAAGGTTCGCTGGTCTTTGTCACACCTCCATCATCTTCTCATCTTAGTGAAGAAAAAAAAAGAATAATAAAGACCGAAGTAAGTTGACAGGCTGTTGCTCAAGTCTAGATCAGGTCAGAATAAAAACTGCTCTCTCTCTCTCTCTCTCTCTCTCTCTCTCTCTCTCTCTCTCTCTCTCTACGGAGTGAGAAGGTACGGGTGGTGGTATGGGAGGAGGGAGAGTGACAGGGCTGGGGGGGGGGGGGGGGGAGGGGAGTGTATTTTGATATCCTAGAACATGGAATCCGCAGCCAGAAGATGATGTTTCATCCCACGGGCTTTCCAGGCCAAAGAACGAGTCGACTGACACCAGTCTGTCCATTTGAATGTGCTGCTCGTGATGGAACCATACAGCTTTAAAGCAGGACTCCCGTCCCCTCCTCCCTCAACACTTGTTTTCTGTCTAAAAGCTTATGAAGGTTTAGCTATGCACAGTTTGTATTATTTGAGAAAAACTGGCAGATCTTTAAGAAATCGTGTTTATGGACGGAAATGCGATTTCTATTGCTTGCTACGGTAATTACAGTCAAGCCGTCATGCATTACTTAGGTTTTTGGTTAAAAAAGAAAGATTGGCAAGTTCAGCATTTCGAATACTGGGTTTTATGAATTGTCCATGTATCAGGCTTTCGTTAATTAGCATCAGTTACAGAATGTCCTTCTTTGGCGATCACACCGGAGGTACAGCAACACAAGGTCAAGGTAGCTCCCGATGTCGTTATCACACCGCCGTCACACGTCCAGTGTAACCAGGCCACCGGACAACTGACCACAGGCTGTTCATTTTCTACATTTATCTGCGTACACGATGGCAGCGATTATTACACCTACGGAACCGATTTCAAAGATCTCAGACAAACAGCAGAATCTTCCCAGGACCAGTGACGGTGCAGAGCTGCCTCCGAGAAGAACATACGTGCCGATAGTCCGGCACAGCGTCCACGTCTGCTCCGGAGGCACATCACAGCAGCACCAGCGGGCCGTGACCACCTCAGATGGACCAGCGCACAGTGCCGTGCTGTTCCTGATTGAAGGGCGCGACGGCAGAGCCGGAGGGGTTTCCTGGGGGAGAGGCGGAACGGTGAAGTCCAAACCGCGTTCAAAAGCCAGACAGGCAGTTTCGACAGAGGAAGCGGAGGGGAAGAGGTAGGGGGCGTGACAACTGAACACAAGACCAACCTTCAGATGTCAGGCTGATCTCACTGCTAATCACTACGTCCATGACGTACCGCAGCCAACGTTGTTCCCTTTGTTCAGCTGCATTGGCCAGCCCTGCTGATCAGGAACAACAACGCCTCGGCCCATTGCGCTGTCGTCATGATTGCTGCAGACGACGAGCTCATCAGCCTTAATCCTCTCTCTCTCTCTCTCTCTCTCTCTCTCTCTCTCTCTCTCTCTCTCTCTCTCTCTCTCTCTCTCAGATTGAACACCTTTGGAATTATTTAGACAGGTAGGTGCGTTCTTTCCCAAACCAGCCGCAGACCCTGGCCACAGAGCTGATGGCAGCAGGGCGCAAGGCACAGGAGAGAAAGCAGAAGGCTGGTGCTGTCGGTGAGAGGGCGATGCAGCGCGGTGCCCGGTGCCCGAGGTCATCACACCCTGTGCAGAGAATGGAACTGTCTGCAGTGCAGTGCCCGGTGCCCGAAGTCATCACACCCTGTGCAGAGAATGGAACTGTCTGCAGTGCAGTGCCCGGTGCCCGAAGTCATCACACCCTGTTCACAGCATGGAACTGTCTGTTCCATTCTCTTGGCTGTTTCTGGGGTGATAACGCTGGAATTTCTTTGATATTTGACGTGAATTGACATGGATGAAATGTTGTATTCACGAAATATTCAGTTATACAGTAAAGAGAAAAGAGGATGTCAAATTTTTTTTTTTTTTTCTGTATGTTAGAGAGTATCACACACACACACACACACACACACACACACACACACACACACACACACACACACACACACACACACACATACAATATATATACACATATACACACACATATATATATATATATATATATATATATATATCCGCTGTTCATTCTTTCAGCTAATAAGTGAATTCAGCATTGATCACAGGTTTTGTGTATGAAAGAATTTACACCGCCACATACCCAACCGAAATTCATTTGTCTGTCTAATGTGCATACAGGGCGAAGAAAATGTAGTGCATTTCCTTGCCAAGCCCTGGCAGACAAAACTGTATTTTCCAGAGAGAACATAAACAGCCAGGCATCTGTGACTGGTGTGTGCCACTGAACTGTGACAGACGACGAATGTATCAGGAATTTAGACATGTTTATGAGCGGCAATTAGGAGAAAAGTTGTAGTGGCTTCCAAACTGGTATTTTTATGCTGTTTGACATCCTGTGCTTGCTTTTTTTTTTTTAATCTCAAGTATTGTGTCAACATCAGCAAATGGAGCTAACGACCTGTCTTAATAAACACTCTCAGCTCGCTCGCTCGCTGTTGGGTGGGGATTCTGAATGTTTGTGACAACTGGGATGTCACGTCGTGGTAATGGTCACGAGAGGGACGAGTCGTGTGGCGACAGATGCGGGTGAAGGGACTGGCCTCCTCCACGCGGATTGATCGTCTCTTCATCAGCACTGCTTCTTGCCCTCCTCCTGCTCTTTTTCTGATGGTAATTTTCAAACCCGAGTCATAACCGTTGACTTTGTTTGCGCTCACGGTCGCATGCAGTTCTAAGGCGAACGTGCTTCTCTCTCTCTCTCTCTCTCTCTCTCTCTCTCTCTCTCTCTCTCTCTCTCTCTCTCTCTCTCTCTCTCTCTCTCTCTCTCTCTCTCTCTGGGGATGAACTGCAGTTGAGTTCGAGTAGACGCGTTTCCAGTCGTCTGCACTTTCAGCCTCAGTGTGGAGCATCCAGCCAGAGTTATGTCTCAAGCCTCTGCCAGCATTCTTAGCCAGAAGTATGCCATCAGCACCGACTGTCTTCAGGGGGAGACGTGGCGCCTTCCGTCCACTCTACATAGCATGTATGTCAAGGAGGGCCAAAGAGAAAGCTGCAAACCGAACCGCCATGTTGACGTTGCGTAGTCGAGTAGCCGGTGTCACCCTTGGCCTGCTCCTCACCCTGACGTTTTTGGGGAAGCCTCCTGCTATGCTGCGGAGACGTCGAACAGAACCTCGGACCAAGGACGGACGCACTGAGGCAGGCAGGATGAACAGCACGGGCGTGAGGGGGCCAACTCGGACAGGACGGAACTCACCGACGGCAGCCAGGCGACTCCTCCTCGTCAATCCATCCACCCTGGACGGCAAGGTGGACCACCTGATGGAGATGCTGCACTTCATGAAGGCCACTGTGACATGATGGAGATGCTGCAGTTCATGAAGGCCACTGTGACATGATGGAGAGACGCTGCAGTCATGAAGCTCACTGTGACATGATGGAGATACTGCAGTCATGAAAGCCACTGTGACATGATGGAGATGCTGCAGTCATGAAGGTCACTGTGACATGATGGAGATGCTGCAGTTCATGAAGCCACTATGACATGATGGAGAGGCTGCAGTCATGAAGGCCCCTATGACATGATGGAGATGCTGCAGTCCATGAAGGCCACTGCGACATGATGGAGATGCTGCAGTCCATGAAGGCCACTGTGATATGATGGAGATGCGGCAGTCATGAAGGCCACTATGACATGATGGAGATGCTGCAGTCATGAAGGCCACTGTGACATGATGGAGATGCTGCAGTCATGAAGGCCACAATGACATGATGGAGATACTGCAGTCATGAAGGCCACTATGACATGATGGAGATGCTGCAGTCTGTGAAGGCCACTGTGACATGATGGAGATGCTGCAGTCATGAAGGCTACTATGACATGATGGAGATGCTGCAGTCATGAAGGCCCCTATGACATGATGGAGATGCTGCAGTCCATGAAGGCCACTGTGACATGATGGAGATGCTGCAATCCATGAAGCCACTGTGATATGATGGAGATGCTGCAGTCATGAAGGCCACTATGACATGATGGAGATGCTGCAGTCATGAAGGCCACTATGACATGATGGAGATGCTGCAGTCATGAAGGCCACTGTGACATGATGGAGTGCTGCAGTCATGAAGGCCACTATGACATGATGGAGATGCTGCAGTCCGTGAAGGCCACTGTGACATGATGGAGATGCTGCAGTCATGAAGGCCACTGTGACATGATGGAGATACTGCAGTCATGAAGGCCACTGTGACATGATGGAGATGCTGCAGTCCATGAAGACCACTGTGACATGATGGAGATGCTGCAGTCATGAAGGCCACTGTGACATGATGGAGATGCTGCAGTCATGAAGGCCACTATGACTGGCAGGCTACATGATGTGGAACAATGCAGGCAGGAACTCGGTGGGCAATATGCTACTCTCCAGAAGGGCGTAAAGGGCTTTAACGAATAATTCATACTCATGAGCGCTATGTAATGTTTGTAATGGCTTTGTAGATAGTGTTAACTTTATCTTTTGCAAATGCTGTTATCACACACGCACGCACGCACGCACGCACACGCACACACAAACAGTGGATGTGGGATATGAGGGAAGGAAGGAGGGGAGGTGCAAATGTGTGTTTAATTCAATTAAAAGTATACTATGCAGCAAAACACAGCAGAATGAAAGTGTCAACGCACCACACATCAGTACATGAATACACCCAGACGCTTGTATCAAACGCCAAAATATTAAGATCCGCAATGGAATACCCATCACTTAAAACACGCGCACGCACGCGCGCACACACACACACACACACACACACACACACACACACACACACACACACACACACACACACACACACACACACACACACAAGATTCAAGATTCAAGATTTGATTATCCTGTCACCCCTTTGGGGGTATGGAGGACATAAAAAAAAAGAGAAAACAATGTAAACCACTTCAACATGACACAAAATGACTATACGAGCACACAGTCACTCACGCACACACACAGACACACAGACACACAGACACACACACACACACACACACACACACACACACACACACACACACACAGGCACACGCGCACACACACACATGTGCACACGGAGGGGGGGGGGGGGAAGAGAGAGAGAGAGAGAGAGAGAGAGAGAGAGAGAGAGAGAGAGAGAGAGAGAGAGAGAGAGAGGGGAGGGTTGCATGGTGAGTATGAGTCAATATAACAGGGGGGGGGGGGGGGGGGGGGGGGGGGGGGATTGAAAATGAATGACAGCAGGAAAAAAAATAGGAGGATAGAATTTCTCTGTCTCTGTCTCTGTCTTTCTCTCTGTCTGTCTGTCTGTCTGTCTGTCTGTCTCTCTCTCTCTCTCTCTCTCTCTCTCTCTCTCTCTCTCTCTCTCTCTCTCTCTCTCTCTCTCTCTCCTCTCCCCCCCCCCCCTCTCTCTCTCTCTCTCTCTCTCTTTCTCTCTCTCGTTCTCACATTGATACTGTTTGTCTCGCTGCCATGATTTCCTCGTGTCTCTCCTTGTGGTCTCTCCTTTTCACTATAAGGATAGCCTTCAGGGGGAACAGGCCGGGGCCAGACTATAAGGATAGCCTTCAGGGGGAACAGGCCGGTTTGCCAGACTATAAGGATAGCCTTCAGGGGGAACAGGCCGGTTTGCCAGACTATAAGGACAGCCTTCAGGGGGAACAGGCCGGTTTGCCAGACTATAAGGATAGCCTTCAGGGGGAACAGGCCGGTTTTGCCAGACTATAAGGATAGCCTTCAGGGGGAACAGGCCGGTTTGCCAGACTATAAGGACAGCCTTCAGGGGGGAACAGGCCGGTTTTGCCAGACTATAAGGACAGCCTTCAGGGGAACAGGCCGGTTTTGCCAGACTATAAGGACAGCCTTCAGGGGGAACAGGCCGGTTTGCCAGACTATAAGGACAGCCTTCAGGGGGAACAGGCCGGTTTTTGCCAGACTATAAGGACAGCCTTCAGGGGGGGGAACAGGCCGGGGGACAGCCTTCAGGGGGAACAGGCCGGTTTGCCAGACTATAAGGACAGCCTTCAGGGGGAACAGCCGGTTTGCCAGCCTTCAGGGGCCTTCAGGGGGAACAGGCCGGTTTGCCAGACTATAAGGACAGCCTTCAGGGGGAACAGGCCGGTTTTGCCAGACTATAAGGACAGCCTTCAGGGGGAACAGGCCGGTTTGCCAGACTAAGGACGTACTTTTTCTTCTCCTCTTACAGGCCGGTCTCCCAGACCCCTGTTCGTTTTCTTTACTCCGTCTCCCCCCCCCCTCTCGTTTTCTCTCGTACCTCTTTTGATTTTCTGTCCTCCCTCCTCTCCTTCGCGCACTTCTGGTATCATCCTTGCATACTTATTTTCGTCTTTCGTTTAAAGGATGGTTCCCGGAAGATGTCCGAGCCTTTCTTTTTTTTTTTTTTTTTTTTTTTATGTATATATAACTCTTGTATCTTGTGTTGTGAAACACAGTGTGAGAGTGTCACTGCACCAAAACACTAGTACAGAAATAAACCCTGACGCGCTGTAACAAACGCCAAAAAACATAAAACCAGCAAATTAAATGTCCATTGATAGCAATACATCATACAGACCCGCATGGTGCGTGAGAG
>JADBJO010000501.1:568691-578691 GCA_016801955.1 Conus betulinus | reverse complement strand
CTGCCGCTACACTAAAGTGTCTTCTCCTGGTCTTTATGTTGTAAATCGAATAAATGGCAAGTAATTGGCCGGGCGCTGCCAGTATGTTCCTGGCCTGGATAGGATCCATCAACTTCACCCTTTAAGTCTGATTACTCCTTCGTGTGACGAGAGTTGGGGGGTGGGTTCGACTGCAGTCGATTACACCTAGTGCTGCAAGCAGGGTCATTGAACCACGCCAAGTCTTCCATTCTCCTAGGGCTCTCATTCTATGGCGCTACAAGCAGGGTCATTGAACCACGCCAAGTCTTCCATTCTCTTAGGGCTCTCATTCTATGGCGCTACAAGCATATAGGCAGGCATACATATATACACATAGACGTACACACACATGCGTAGACTCGTGCATTGAAGAGAGCATGTTCACACAAGCCCACAAAGTGTATGATTTCGCACCGAGTGCCGAGTTTGCACCGCGCCCACGACCTTGGATGAAGAGGCAGCTGCCCTCCAGCTGACTGCCACCTTGAATGTCAGGCTTTCTAAAGGGTAATCAGGCTGCCAGCCAAACGTCCTGGCATTCGTCATGTTGACGGAAAATGGAGAGAGCAGAGGACATTACCGTCCTGGCCACAGCATTCTTCAGCAGTCCTTCTGACTCCAGTTCATTTGGTTGCGGGTAAAGCACGTTGGAATGGACTGTCACCAGCAATCATATCCTGCGACATCTTCACCATGGGGTTTGACCAGCGGTGCAGTCAGTCAGCAGTCATATCCTGTGACGTCTTCACCATGGGGTTTGACCAGCAGCGCACAGTCAGTCAGCAGTCATATCCTGTGACGTGTTCACCATGGGGTTGACCAGCAGCGCACAGTCAGTCAGCAGTCATATCCTGTGACGTGTTCACCATGGGGTTTGACCAGCAGTGCACAGTCAGTCAGCAGTCATATCCTGTGACGTCTTCACCATGGGGTTTGACCAGCAGCGCACAGTCAGTCAGCAGTCATATCCTGTGACCTCTTCACCATGGGGTTTGACCAGCAGTGCACAGTCAGTCAGCAGTCATATCCTGTGACGTCTTCACCATGGGGTTTGACCAGCAGTGCACAGTCAGTCAGCAGTCATATCCTGTGACGTCTTCACCATGGGGTTTGACCAGCAGTGCACAGTCAGTCAGCAGTCATATCCTGTGACGTCTTCACCATGGGGTTTGACCAGCAGTGCACAGTCAGTCAGCAGTCATATCCTGTGACGTCTTCACCATGGGGTTTGACCAGCAGTGCACAGTCAGTCAGCAATCATATCCTGTGACGTCTTCACCATGGGGTTTGACCAGCAGTGCACAGTCAGTCAGCAGTCATATCCTGTGACGTCTTCACCATGGGGTTTGACCAGCAGTGCACAGTCAGTCAGCAATCATATCCTGTGACGTCTTCACCATGGGGTTTGACCAGCAGTGCACAGTCAGTCAGCAGTCATATCCTGTGACGTCTTCACCATGGGGTTTGACCAGCGGTGCAGTCAGTCAGCAGTCATATCTGTGACGTATTCACCATGGGGTTTGACCAGCAGTGCAGTCAGTCAGCAGTCATATCTGTGACGTCTTCACCATGGGGTTTGACCAGCAGTACACAGCCAAGATTTCAGGCATGTCATCCCCGACCCTGCTGCAACCACTTTCCAACCAGCAAAGAGAGGGAACCCACATGCAAATGTGGGAGCACGGCATTGCCATTGACAACATTCTGGCTCAAAAAGATGGCACCGCCACGTTGCCTCAGGTGACACTCACAGGTGAAGTCGCCAGTTTGACTCAGGAGCTGCCAAATGTAACCTCCAGCAGCAAACCAGTTTACACTGTGGTCGTCTTGTAGATCAGAAACTTTGCAGGAGACCCATGGTGCTCCAGATACAGGTCATTAGGAAGACTGCAGCTGTGAAAACCCAACAGCCAGAATACTGACCACTCCATGAAAAAGACTGCAGCTGTGAAAACCCAACAGCCAGAATACTGACCACTCCATTACGAAGACTGCAGCTGTGAAAACCCAACAGCCAGAATACTGACCACCACAAAGCAAAGTGCAGCAGCACGAAGCAGCGACCAAGTCAGTCCTGCCCCAGAGTGACTGGGGAGAGCTGCGCCAAGTCAGGACCTTGGTCAGGATGTGACTGTCAGAGCTGCGTTACTTCAGCCGCAGGACCCAGTCTGCTGTTGGTTAGGGCTGGGGTCTACTCGTCCCCACACAGCCAGTCTGCTGTTGGTTAGGGCTGGGGCCTGCAGGTCCCCACACAGCCAGTCTGCTGTTGGTTAGGGCTGGGGTCTACAGGTCCCCACACAGCCAGTCTGCTGTTGGTTAGGGCTGGGGTCTACAGGTCCCCACACAGCCAGTCTGCTGTTGGTTAGGGCTGGGGTCTACAGGTCCCCCACACAGCCAGTCTGCTGTTGGTTAGGGCTGGGGTCTACAGGTCCCCACACAGCCAGTCTGCTGTTGGTTAGGGCTGGGGTCTACAGGTCCCCACACAGCCAGTCTGCTGTTGGTTAGGGCTGGGGTCTACAGGTCCCCACACAGCCAGTCTGCTGTTGGTTAGGGCTGGGGTCTACAGGTCCCCACACAGCCAGTCTGCTGTTGGTTAGGGCTGGGCCTACAGGTCCCCACACAGCCAGTCTGCTGTTGGTTAGGGCCCCACAGGTCCCCACACAGCCAGTCTGCTGTTGGTTAGGACTGTGGCCTGCAGGTCCCCACACAGCCAGTCTGCTGTTGGTTAGGGCTGGGGCCTGCAGGTCCCCACACAGCCAGTCTGCTGTTGGTTAGGGCTGGGGCCTGCAGGTCCTCACACAGCAACCAGTCTTTTGTCTGCGGTGGTTACAGGCTGGTGGCCTGCAGGTGAGCAGCTCTTCCTTCCAGGGATGGGGGGTCCCCACACACCCAACACTTTGGCCTGGTTGGTGAGGGCTGGGGCTCTTCCTTCCAGATGGGGAACCCAACACTGACTTTGGCCTGTGAGCAGCTCTTCCTTCCAGATGGGGGGGAACCAACACTTTGGCCTGTGAGCAGCTCTTCCTTCCAGATGGGGGAACCCAACACTTTGGCCTGTGAGCAGCTCTTCCTTCCAGATGGGGAACCCAACACTTTGGCCTGTGAGCAGCTCTTCCTTCCAGATGGGGAACCCAACACTTTGGCCTGTGAGCAGCTGTGGCAGATGGGGAACCCAACACTTTGGCCTGTGACACTTTGGATAGGGAACCCAACACTTTGGCCTGCAGAGCAGCTGGCAGATGGGGAACCCAACACTTTGGCCTGTGAGCAGCTGTGGCAGCTGTGGCAGATGGGGAACCCAACACTTTGGCCTGTGAGCAGCTCTTCCTTCCAGATGGGGAACCCCAACACTTTGGCCTGTGAGCAGCTGTGGCAGATGGGGAACCCAACACTTTGGGCCTGTGAGCAGCTGTGGCAGATGGGGAACCCAACACTTTGGCCTGTGAGCAGCTGTGGCAGATGGGAACCCAACACTTTGGCCTGTGAGCAGCTCTTCCTTCCAGATGGGGAACCCAACACTTTGGCCTGTGAGCAGCTGTGGCAGATGGGGAACCCAACACTTTGGCCTGTGAGCAGCTGTGGCAGATGGGGAACCCAACACTTTGGCCTGTGAGCAGCTGTGGCAGATGGGAACCCAACACTTTGGCCTGTGAGCAGCTGTGGCAGATGGGGAACCCAACACTTTGGCCTGTGAGCAGCTGTGGCAGATGGGGAAACCCAACACTTTGGCCTGTGAGCAGCTGTGGCAGATGGGGGACCCAACACTTTGGCCTGTGAGCAGCTCTTCCTTCCAGTTCACTCCATCCCAAGCATCCCGGTCATCGCTGATCTTTCATCCCGATCATCAGTTCTTCCAGCATTCTGCAGAGGTGCTGCAATCCCCGCCATGCTAGCTCAGTATGTGACAGGATCTTAAACAGCACCTGGCTGACTGCTAAACCTGCAGGAGATCCCCAAACTGCCAGCACCTGGCTGACTGCTAACCCTGCAGTGAGATCCCCAAACTGCCATCGCCTGGCTGATTGCTAGACCTGCAGTGAGATCCCCAAACTGCCAGCCCCTGGCTGACTGCTAACCCTGCAGTGAGATCCCCAAACTGCCATCGCCTGGCTTACTGCTAACCCTGCAGTGAGATCCCCAAACTGCCAGCACCTGGCTTACTGCTAACCCTGCAGTGAGATCCCCAAATGGCCAGCACCTGGCTTACTGCTAACCCTGCAGTGAGATCCCCAAACTGCCAGCCCCTGGCTGACTGCTAGACCTGCAGTGAGATCCCCAAACGGCCATCGCCTCCTCACTGTCAAGCCCCTCTGTGGGCCTCAGTTCTTCACGTGCTGCGCTGCCCAGTACACAGCTTTGGCCACGTGCCAAAGGTCCGCCCCCATCAGGCAGCTTCACCGCCTGATAGACTCATCGCCGTCAGCCTCACTGCCTGATAGACTCATCGCCTGATAGACTCACCGCCTGATAGACTCATCGCCTGATAGACTCATCGCCGTCAGCTCCACCGCCTCTACCGTGAACCAGACAATGTAGGTTGAAGCCACAACCCCATGGCACCTACTATTGCCAACGTGTTTATGGGGTGGCTGGAAAGCTACCTACTTGAAATGAGCCCTGTGAAAATAAACCCCGAACACTGGAGAAGGTTTATTGACGACATGTTACTGTTGTGGACGGGCACCGCCCCTACAGGACGGCTCTAAAGGCAGGTGAAGACAGTGCTTCTCTGGGTCCTCCCCAGCACCTTGGGGTGTTTCTTTTTCTTCTTTTTCTCCTGTTGTGGATAGGGCACCGAATCGGACCTTGACAGTTTTGGTGACTTTCCGAATTCTTTCCACCCTTCCATCAACTTTATAATAAATACCTCTTTTGCTGAAACATCTTTCTTAGATATCCTTTCAAAACTTGAGAACGGGTACATAAGCACCGATCTGTATACTGAACAGACCAACGCTCATGCATATCTACAATTTAAATCTTGCCATCCAAACCATTGCATTGGCAGTCAGTTTGTCCGATGACGAAGCATTGTTCTAATGTAGCAGATTTTAAAGCTAACAACGAAGACTTGACTCTGCACTTTTTACGTCGTGGTTACCCCCCCCCCCCCCCCTCCCTCCCCATCCTATAAAGGGCAAAGCAGAAAGCGGAAAAACACCCCCAGACTTTATACCCTAGATATAGGTCCAAAAGCAAAAATACGAGGGTTGTTAGTCATAACCCTTCACATCCTCCAATAAGAACCTAGCTGAACGAACAATTACACGTTCTTCACAACAGTACTATGATGCGAAAAGCTGTTCCAGTACTCCCAGTTGTTGGGGAGGGGGAACTGCGAATCACTTAAACATATCTTCATGCTACCTGCCTTCCCACCTTCATCTGCAGCCCTAAGTGACACAGGATGTTTTAAATGTCAGAAAAAAAAATGTGTAATATATTTAGAACACTCGGTGCAAAGCGAGTATTTTCCCAGCTCCAGAACAGGGGGGGAAATTTACCATCCGAGACAGGTGGACATTGAGAGGATCGATATACCTTTTATTCTGTAGAAAATGCCAGCATGCTCAGTATATGGGAGTAACAAAACATTATCTAAAAACTAGACTCTATCAACATAGGTCTAATATAAAAAAAAAAGAACACTGGTACTTTGGTCACGCAATATCTTTAACCTGACAGACATAAAATTCTCTGACAGACATGAATTGCATTGTCCCAGAAAGAGCATGTATTCAAAACCTTACTTCAAGACTTTAAAGAGAACGATTCTGGATTTATAAAGAAAAGACATTATTTCCATTGGGCCTCAACACTTTAGAGTCTTGCTTCTTAGTTTTCCTTTCCTCCCCCTTCCTCGGCCCCTCCCCCCTCCCCTTTTTCACCCCCTCCCTTTACTCTCTCCACCCAGTCATCCCCTCAGGTCTCATTTTGTTTCATTCTATATATTCATTCATTTTTAATTATCACATTTATTTTTTACCAACTGAAATTGTTTTCTTAATTCATATGGTTCCTAGCATGACTATATTTAAATGCAGAGATAATCCCTTTGAAACTGTGTAGAAGTCAGATGACTGTTCTCCAGTTGTTAGAACCCACGATCGGAGTGAATGGAGTGAGTGAGTGTGTGGAGTGGTGGGACTGGCGGGGAGGGAGGGGTATGGGGTTCGTGTGTGTGTGTGTGTGTGTGTGTGTGTGTGTGTGTGTGTGTGTGTGTGTGTGTGTGTGTGTGTGTGTGTGTGTGTGTGTGTGGGGGGGTGAGGGGGTGGGGTTCCTTTTCCTATTGTATATGTTCCTTTCCATATTTGTATACAAACAGTCATGCTGTCCAGTCCTATAGGACATCTCTTTCTCGGTGTGAAAGGTATCATCAGACCTGGTGTCTGGCAGTGCACTTCCTATCACTTCTTGTTTCCTTATGGTTGTCTTCTAGCTTTTTCCTCTACCTCTCTCTCTCTCTCTCTCTCTCTCTCTCTCTCTCTCTCTCTCTCTCTCTCTCTCAATAAACCTCCCGTTTGCAATGATTAATCTATACAAGTCTAGTTTGGCGTATTCTGGAGGTTGGCTATGGAACCATATTCCTCAAGAACTAAAAAAATCAATCAAACTTAAAAAATTAAAGTCTAATTTTTCAAAAAATATCTTATGAATGTCTCAGATTTGACTGCGCTATACCCTAAAATGTATTGAAAACTCTCAATTCAGATTTAATTCAACAACTATGTGATGTTCGAAGTTGACTCAATTCTATGCAAATTGCACTGATCATCCCATACCATTCATGTGGTTTTTTTTTCAAAGCTTTTTTGTGGGTGTTTCTCCATGTCTGCTTCATTGTCCTTCTCTTCCTTTATCTCTGACTATTGCCAGTCAGTCGGTCGGTCGGTCGGTCGGTCGGTCGGTCACTCTCTCTCTCTCTCTCTCTCTCTCTCTCTCTCTCTCTCTCTCTCTCTCTCTCTCTCTCTCTCTCCATTCACCCCCCCCCCCCCCCTTCTTTGCCCTGATTATTATGTGTTTTTCTTGTTGTTCTTGGTAGTGGTGGTGGTGGTGGTGTTTATTGGTTTCTTTTTCTTCTTTCTTCTTTTTGTCAAAGGTTCTCATGCAAGCAATTGTTCCATTTTTTTCATGTGTGTTTTGTTTTATTTGCTTTATACTATATATCGATTTGTTTTCTTGCCCAGAGAATGCTTTTTTACATCCAGCCCTCTGGGCAAAAAACGAAACGAACGAACGAACGAACGAACGAACGAATTTTATTTTAAGAGGGTAGTGGCCCAGTTCGTTCGTTCGTTCGTTCGTTCGTTCGGACTCTTAATGTTGGTGATCCCGTTTCGGTACAGGGAGATTTTCCCCTTCGAGTTAGCATTGGTCACTCCATTACCCATACAGTCCTTCGAATGAGACTAGAAACCGAGGTTCCGTGTGTGAACGCACGCATAATGTCTTGCACACATGTAAAATCCCATCACCAACTTTAGGAAGAGAGAAGGCCAGTTTTGGCCGTTGGTATGGATGACACGTTACACATAGCATGCACCTTCCCCGAAGATGGAGTATGGCTGCCTTAATGGCGGGATAAAAACGGTCATGCATACAAAACCCCACTCCCTTTGTTCGGTAGATGGGTTTAATACTTGCCTGTCTATACTGGGAGTGCCCGCAGGAGTATCAGCCTGCGTACGCAGAGAGAGAGAAAGAAACAGTTATTTTCAGCATTACGTGGCCAACTATGTATATCAGTGTCTAAAAGCTCGCAAAAGAAAAAAAAATCAGGGAATTTTTCCCTACGTTTTTGTGTGACATAATTATTATGCTTTGTTAACTCACTTCATCTTTTGCTTTATGTTGTTTAGTTCAGTTTCTTTTTTTTTTTTTTGTTTGTCTCCATATTTTTCTTTGAAGAGTTTTCAGTCAGTCAGCCATTCCCCTGACCGCTGGGGTCGTTGGGGGGGACGTGATGAGGCAGCCGCCGTTTCTCTCCAGGCTCTTCTGGTAGTGGCTGTCTTGAGGAGATCTGGCATGGTCATTTTGGTCCAGTCCTTGAGGAGTTTTACTGACATATAAATGAGTCTGAGTCTGATGTTGAGTCTGACTCACACGCCGTGACGAACGTCAATCTCTGTTCTTCCCACCTAGACACATGAACATTGTTAACAGGCGCCTCATCTCCTCACCCCTCAACCGTTTTGTCTTCTCCTGCCACTCTCCGTTTCCACGCGCACAAGGACACACACACACACACACACACACACACACACACACATGCGCACATATGTGCGCACGTGCACACACGCACACATACACACACACGCACACACACACACACGCACACGCAAACAACACACACACGCACGCGCGCACACACACACACACACACACACACACACACACACACACACACACACACACACACACACACACACACACACACACACACACACCACACATTCACACACACACACACTCACACACACGCACGCACACACACACAACACACACACACACACACACACACACACACACACACACACACACACACACACACACACAGGAGAGAGAGAGAGAGAGAGAGAGAGAGAGAGAGAGAGAGAGAGAGAGAGAGAGAATATCCATGGCCTAAACATACCGTTGAGTCAAGTGGTAGGTCAGGTATCTAGTAGGTCTCTTCCTTCAGACTGTGTTCTCATTATTTCTTCATTTCTTTCTCTTTTTTTCTTTTCTTTATCTACCTAATCAGATGGCTGTATATGTTTTTTTTTTTTTTTTTTTTTGTTTTGTATCAGCTTATCCTCTGCACTGTGGTCTGACCTATTTGCAGATGTTTGGGATCTGACTGATCCGTCTGTAGTGACATTCCCTGGTAACGATGAACAAAGAAGAGAAGAAGGAAAAAGAAAGGAAAGAAAGAAAGAAAGAAAGAAAGAAAAGAAGAAAGAGAAAGAAAGAAAAGAAAAAAGAAAAGAAAATAGGTATTCAAGGTATCGCAAACTCTGTTGAAGTCTACAATTCTGTCGTAAAATTAACCGTATTTCACTCTTGTCTGTTGTGTTTTCTCTTTATGTGATGCACAAACGTTTACATCTGGGATGGGGGTTTGGGGGGTGGGGGGGGGGGGGGGGGGGGGGGGGGGGGGGATGCTGTCGTAGCGGTACCTCCAACGTTACAGGCCAATTGGTGTGATGATCAGTCTGTTTCTTGGGCCACGGTGTACATGTGTGTGTGGTGTGTGTTGTGTGTGTGTGTGTGTGTGTGTGTGTGTGTGTGTGTGTGTGTGTGTGTGTGTGTGTGTGTGTGTGTGTGTGTGTGTGTGTGTATGTGCTTCCTGTCAAGACATGAAGCTGCCAGGCAGGCAACAAGCCCTCGGGCCCAACCAAGGTACGTGTGTTGAGAGTCACTTGACAGTTGGGAAACAGACTGTGATAAGAGTGACACGTCTGAAAGAGATTGGAAAACAGTGATGGACATTAACACAAGCCGCGACATTAGAGAGTGAAGGACTGAGACGACATAATGTACTCTGCTGTGGATTGGTGACTGGGCTGACTGTCACGGTGTCTATATTGATACTCTGCTGTGGAGATTGGTGACTGGGCTGACTGTCACAGTGTCTATATTGATACTCTGCTGTGGAGATTGGTGACTGGGCTGACTGTCACAGTGTCTATATTGATACTCTGCTGTGGAGATTGGTGACTGGGCTGACTGTCACAGTGTCTATATTGATACTCTGCTGTGGAGATTGGTGACTGGGCTGACTGTCATAGTGTCTATATTGATACTCTGCTGTGGGAGATGGTTGACTGGGCTGACTGTCATAGTGTCTATATTTGATACTCTGCTGTGGAGATTGGTGCTCTCTCCCCCTACCTCCCTGTCTTTTCAACTGTGTCTCATGGTGTGCATGGGCCTCAAATATGCTTAACAGTATAAACTAATTATATTGGTAGGGGCATTCGTCTCTATATCGTATCTC
>JADBJO010000501.1:536240-548740 GCA_016801955.1 Conus betulinus | reverse complement strand
CTCTCTCTCTCTCTCTCTCTCTCTCTCTCTCCCTCTCTCTCTCTCTCTCTCTCTCTCCAGTAATATTTGTAAAGAGGAGAAGATTATAACTAATTCTTCTGTTAGGTGTGTTAGGTATTGGATAGAATGAACTGGTACGAATGACAATATTTAACCAGCTAAAATGGATGGATCCTCAAAGAAAGCGTTCATTGTGCTTCAGAGTTTTAGACATTGTTTGTATGATTATTCAGTTTGAACATGTTTGGGAAATCAGTCATTGAAGATATCAACCAGTGTTTTTTTTTTTTCATCGCTCTTAACACAAAGTGGTTGGTTGTAAATGGCTAGAACGGGACAACCGTATCAAGGAAAGAACAAAATATTTCATTTATGGATGGAAGTTAAAAAAAAACTAACTCTATGTGCAACTCATTACGTTAACGAATTTGAATAATTCCATCATGCAAAGTATGGCACTGTTCCGAGATAACGTTTTTAGCAATGCATACAGATACAGACGCCATGAAGGGTAAACCTCGGAATGACGTGTGTGTGTGTGTGTGTGTGTGTGTAGAAAAGGCAATGAAAATGAATGTAGTACATTGCCTCTCACTCAGAGATTTGAAACATTTGACAATGTTGTGAAAAAAAATATTCATCTCTACCCAAAAGGCATTTCTTTAATTCTTCAAATAAAATCCAGATCATCTGGCAGACATTTAGTTCTGATGCTTGCAGATGTGAACTGGAGCATGTTCGGCAGTTCTGTGTCAGCTCAGTACGAACACCCAGTCTCCTAACTAGTATCACTTCCAGAACTGATCAATAAAAAGCCGAGACATGTAGGTAAAAAAAAAAACAAAAAAAAACCTTGATAGAAAAAATTGGGTCGTTCGCCTTGCCCCTCCCCCGACACCACCCTTTCCCTTCGCCCTTGTGTCCTCCTTCAACATCCTCCTCTGCCCTACTTCACCCCACTGCCCTCCCCATACCACCCCCCTCCTCTCCTCTCCTTTACCCTCCCACCCCTCCTCTCCTCTCCTTTACCCTCACACCCCCCCTCCTCTCCTCTCCTTTACCCCCCTCACACCCCCCTCCTCTCCTCTCCTTTACCCTCACACCCCCTCCTCTCCTCCTTTACCCCTCACACCCCCTCCTCTCCTCTCCTTTACCCTCACACCCCCTCCTCTCCTCTCCTTTACCCTCACACGCCCCCTCCTCTCCTCTCCTTTACCCTCACACCCCCTCCTCTCCTCTCCTTTACCCTCGCGCCCCCCCTCTCTCTCTCCTCTACCCCCTCACACCCCCTCCTCTCCTCTCCTTTACCCTCACACCCCCTCCTCTCCTCTCCTCTACCCTCACACCCCCCTCCTCTCCTCTCCTTTACCCTCACACCCCCTCCTCCTCTCCTCTCCTTTACCCTCACACCCCCCTCCTCTCCTCTCCTTTACCCTCACCCCCTCCTCTCCTCCTTTACCCTCACACCCCCCTCCTCTCCTCTCCTTTACCCTCACACCCCCTCCTCTCCTCTCCTTTACCTCACACCCCCTCCTCTCCTCTCCTCTACCCGCACGCCCCATCCTCTCCTCTCCTCTACCCGCACACCCCCTCCTCTCCTCTCCTTTACTCTCACACCCCCTCCTCTCCTCCTCCTTTACTCCTCTCCTTCACCCGCACGCCCCATCGTCGTCCTGTCCTCCCACGTGCCTGGCACGCAGGCCTCAGCAAGATCTATGACAGGTCGTTAATTATGGAAAGGACCGAAATGAATCTTTCGTTACTTTACAGATGCATCCTCTCTGTCTGTCTGTCTGTCTGTCTGTCTGTCTGTCTGTCTGTCTGTCTCTCTCTCTCTCTCTCTCTCTCTCTCTCTTTCCTTCCACCCCCCTCTCTCTCTCTCTTTCTCTCACTGTCTCTGTCTCTGTCTGTGTGTCTGTCTGTCTGCATGTATCCCTCTCTCTCTGGTCTGTCTGCCTGTTTGTGTGTGTGTGTGCGTGTGTGTGTGTGTGTGTGTGTGTGTGTGTGTGTGTGTGTGTGTTTGCACGCGCGTGCGTGCGTGAATGTGTGTGTGGTCGTGTGTGTGTGTGTGTGTGTGTCTGTGTGTGTGTCGGTGTGTGTGGTGTGTTGTGTGTGTGTGGTGTGTGTGTGTGTGTGTGTGTGTGTGTGTGTGTGTGTGTGTGTGTGTGTGGGTGTGTGTGTGTGTGTGTGTATGTGTGTGTGTGTGTGTGTGTGTCTGTGTGTGTGTGTGTGTGTGTCTGTGTGTGTGTGTGTGTCTGTGTCTGTGTGTGTGTGTGTGTGTGTGTGTGTGTGTGTGTGTGTGTGTGTGTGGTGTGTGTGTGTGTGTGTGTTTGCACGCGCGTGCGTGCGTGAATGTGTGGTGTGTGTGTGTGTGTGTGTGTGGTGTGTGTGTGTGTGTGTGTCTGTGTGTGTGTGTGTGTGTGTGTTCTGTGTGTGTGTGTGTGTGTGTGTGTGTGTGTCTGTGTGTCTGTGGTCTGTGTGTGTGTGTGTGTGTGGTGTGTGTGTGTGTCTGTGTGTGTGTGTGTGTGTGTGTGTGTGTGTGTGTGTGTGTGTGTGTGTGTGTGTGTGTGTGTGTGTGTGTGGTGTGTGTGTGTGTGTGTGTGTGTGTGTGTGTGTGTGTGTGTGTGTGTGTGTGTGTGTGTGTGTGTGTGTGTGTGTGTTGTGTGTGTGTGTGTGTGTGTGTGTGTGTGTGTGTGTGTGTGTCTGTGTGTGTGTGTGTGTGTGTGTGTGTGTGTGTGTGTGTGTGTGTGTGTGTGTGTGTGTGGTGTCTGTGTGTGTGTGTGTGTTGTTGTTGTTGTTGTTGTTGTTCTTGTTGTTGTTGTTGTTGTTCTTCTTCTTCTTCTTCTTCTGTGTGTGTGTGTGTGTGTGTGTGTGTGTGTGTGTGTGTGTGTGTCGTGTGTGTGTGTGTGTGTGTGTGTGTGTGTGTGTGTGTGTGTGTGTGTGTGTGTGTGTGTGTGTGTGTGTGTGTGTCTGTGTGTCTGTGTGTGTGTGTGTGTGTGTGGTGTGTGTCTGTGTGTGTGTGTGTCTGTGTGGTGTGTGTGTGTGTGTGTGTGTGTGTGTGTGTGTGTGTCTGTGTGTGTGTGTCTGTGTGTGTGGTGTGTGTGTGTGTGTGTGTGTGTGTGTGTGTGTGTGTCTGTGTGTGTGTGTCCTGTGTGTGTGTGTGTGTGTGTGTGTGTGTGTGTTGTGTGTGTGTGTGTGTGTGTGTGTGTGTGAAGGTCTGCATGTGAAGTGATAAAGATTCTGTCTTGTCTTTCACCCCCTAACCCCCACCCCCATCCCGGCTATCTCTCTTCTCTCTCTCTCTCTCTCTCTCTCTCTCTCTCTCTGCTCTCTCTCTCTCTCTCTCTCTCTCTCCCTCTCTCTCTCTCGCACACACACACACACACACACACACACACACACACACACACACACACACACACACACACAGTGACAATTCTACGACAAAGAACATTCTAGTTTAAACAGCCATCTCCGCACTGGCTGGTGAATATACAGACACTGTCACTCTGTGGTCACTTGTTTGAAGAAAGCCGGCCAGATCAAAGAAAAGGTTAGGTAAGGTAATGTTGCTTATAGCCCAGCCGACCGCAATGGGCCACATAAGGGCTATCACCGCGTTGAAGTCAATTCACAAGTCATTCATTCATACAACTCTTTAAAATACATCTTCTAAAAACCCACCCGAAGTTTTGTTAAAAATGTTTCCACTAAAAAATCTCAGATCCGAAGAAAAATATGGATTTCCTTCAAGTATTCAAAGATCGCATCAGGCTGAACATCACTGAACAAGTTTTTCATAGAATCTGCTGTAAAATGTGTAAAATGTTTGTGTCTCACATCATGGAGCCGGAATAGCTCAGTTGGCAGAGCGCCTGACTCACAATCTTGGTGATCCTGAGGTTGCGGGTTCGAACCTCCGCCGGGGCGTTTCGGTACAGGGGGATTTTTCCCTCGGAGTTCACATTGGTTCTGACTCCATTTCCCATACAGTCCTTCGAATGAGACTATAACCGAGGTTCCGTGTGTGAACGCACGCATAACATCTTGCACACACGTAAAATCCCATCACCAACATTCGGAAGAGTAGGCCAGTTTGGCCGTTGGTATGGATGACACGTTACACATAGCATGCACCCTGAGTGAGAAATGGAAAGAATGAGGGAAGTAAGGAAAATGAATGATCGATACTGAACGATACTGACTGGATGACACGGGAAACGACTGAATGAAGCACCAGCTGGCAGCTCTTCAGTCGGCACTACCCAGGTAGGCAGCCCGTGTGTAAACGAGTGTTGATTGTAAAGCGCTTAGAGCTTGGCGTCTAGCCGAGAATAGGCGCTATATAAGTATACATTATCATCATCATCATGCAAGACCTAACATTCTAAAAGAATATGTTTCATTGTGAGTGGAACACAACATGGAATGCACCACGGAGCTTCTTCACTCTTAAAAGGTATGAATGAGTAAAAAAAACGAATGGCCGGCATAGAACCGTTTCTTTGCGACCACCAGACGTGGATAAGAGGAACTCTTTTAGGTTTGGACGGATCTGAAAGAGTTGTTATCCGTCGGTGTATTGCAATCCTCCTAAAAGAACAGACAAAAAATAGCACTCGAAGACAAAGGGGAAAAACAAAGAGATCTTCTTCCTTGTCTGGTCATGTTACAGGGCCTTAGGCTTGTCAGAAAACGTGTCTCCTCTGATGATGAACAAAGCAAGACTTTTAAGACCCGCAACAATGTCAGGAGAAGTTTTACGAGTTGGGGTGGGGAGTAGGGGGGGGAGGGAGTGGGAAGGAGGAGAGCCTCTTCTTGTTCAGTTACAATACGTTGATTACAAGGCAGTTTTGTATTGGTGACAACGTGCATGTTTTTTTGGGGTTTTTTTTTGTTTTTTTTTTTTTGGGGGTTGTTGTTGTTTTTTTTTTTAGTTCACATGAAAAAATGTCCTTAGCATGTAATCATTATAAAACATATTCCAAGAATCATATGCACTCTCTGTGTGTATACTGCATTCCTAAGAAGATCACACCTTGTCTGCACCCTTGTATGTGTATGTATGTATGTTGCATGTAAGTATGTATGCATGTATGTATGATTGTGTTAATGAATGTATGTATGATCGTATGTACGTATGCACGCACGTACGTGCGTACATACGTATGTATGCATGTATGTATAGATATATAGATAGAGAGACAGACAGGCAGACAGACACATAGACCGCATAATATCAATATGATTCAAATGAATTTATATCATTTTGTGGCTTACAGTATTTTTCCAGCTTTGTAATGATTGGTTTAGATTTGAATGACGTATAAAACATTAGTATACATATGCATGTAAAGGGCTCCAAATATATAGAGACATAAGCCAACAAAATCAATCAGTCTAAACAGGGGCTACACCTGCCTAATCCACTACATCAGGCCCGCGCTACATGACTGCATGTAAAGAGGGCTCCAGATAGAGAGAGGAGAGGAGAGAAATTGAACCAAAACAAAACAAACAAAAGATAAAATGGATATATTTTTTATACCAATGGGTACGAAATCCTCATCACTACATCTCCTCCTCCCAATGAGATACACTGAATGTTAATCACCACATACAGGAAGGATCAAGGGCACAGAACCATTGCTTTGATGGAAGGCTGACACCCCCTTCTCTCTACTTCTCTCTCCCCTAACGCCTCTAGACACATCTCTCATCTCGCACGGACTTGAGAAGCAAGCCGGCACATTCTCGGACCAACACACACACAGAGGGTGGGATGGGGGAGAGGCAGATGACCACACCTCCTGGTGGTGAGAGATGGATGAGTCGACGATAAGGATGAGGGAGAGAAGAGAGATTTGATTGTTCGATTGGTTGAGAGATCCCTCTTTTAGACGAGTTGCGAGAGAGAGATGAGAGGAATGTAAGGAATGAATGAATGAATGAAACAAACAAAAGATAAAATGTCAATATAGTTGTACCCATGAGTAATGAATATCCTGGTCAGTGTTTAGACAACTAGCCGCTGCTGCAGGAATGACTTGACTTCCAGTGAGATACGCTGATGTTGGTCTCACGTTAGGCAGGAAGATCAGAGGGCACAGACCACGTGATGGATGATGCACGCGCAGACCCCCCCCTCTCTCTCTCTCTCTCTCTCTCTCTCTCTCTCTATCCCTGTCTGTCTGTCTGTGTCTCTGTCTCTGTCTCTGTCTCTCTCTCTCTCTCTCTCTCGCTCTTGCCAGCCGTGGTGATGATTGGTGAAGGAGATCACTGGGATAGTGAGGACCCAGAGAAGGTCACATCCTGGTACGTTTCACTGTCTTTTTACCGTTGGCTTCTCATTTGGGAAATGGATATCAACCGCTAGAAACAAAGAGAGAGAAAAAAAACAGAGTAGGTTTAGTTTGACGAAAAACACTGTCACAGTGGACTCTTTATCCACCTCTGTCCGTCTGTGTAGTGTGGTGACAAGCTGACTGGCAGGCTCTGTCCGTCTGTCTGTCTGTCTGTCTGTCTCTCTCTCTGAATGTTACCGACCCTGAGTTTGGAAATGGATGTATCAATTCGACTTTTGTATTGATCCCTCCATCATCAGTCACGGTTTTAGTGCGGTTTTGTTTTTGTTTTGTTTTGTTTTTTGTTATATGCTGTTGTTGGATTTTTTTTTTGATTAGTCATTTACAATATGGATTCCAATTTTTTAATGATGTGTGCACGACTAGGACATATTTGTAGACTAGCCTCGACTTCAAATGTTCAATTTTATATCATATTTTCAAGATAAACCATTTATCTTAGAAGCCTAATTTCAGCCTCATATAAAATCAATCTATCAGTCAGTCTACCTTGTTTTGTTCCCTCCCACATCTTTCCCTCCCCAACCCTCCCCGTCTCTCTCTCTCTCTCTCTCTGTCTCTCTCTCAATCTCTATCTCTCCTTCGGTCTCTCTCTTTCGGTCTCTTTCGCTCTCTCTCTCTCTATCTCTCTCTCTCTGTCATTTTCTTTCTCACCTTGACATGATGTTTGGCTTTTGCACGATGTAAAAGGTACACACGCATGTATTTTGACTTACTGACCTGTCCGTAGAATACTGAACACGTCTTGGACAGACAACAAACGAGACGAACAGGACTGGTCAGCTCACAAAAATGCCCTTTGGTCAGCTCTATAGCTGTTTGAGGACCGAGAGCTGAGGTGTGTGTGTGTGTGTGTGGGGGGGGGGGGGGGGGGGGGGTCTGGTAGACTGGCCTGGTTAGCTTTATAAATGTGTTGAGAGGACACAGGTCTCAGATAGGGGATTCCCAACTGATAGCAAACTTGTCCCTGTTGGTTTTCGGAAGAACACAGAGCTGAGGGGGTCTTGCTATTCTTCAGTCTGTAACAGTATGCGTCTCACCACCTACGATTACGAGACGGGTTTGGGGTTTCATTGAACTATCCCTGTCTGTGTGCGTGGCTGTATGTTGGCTCCGCTCTCTCTCTCTCTCTCTCTCTCTCTCTCTCTCTCTCTCTCTCTCTCTCTCTCTCTCTCTCTCTCTCTCTCTCTCTCTTCTTTCTTCTTCTTCTTCTTCTTCTTCTTTTTCTTCTCCTTGTTCTTCTTCTTCTTCTTCTTCTTTACAACAAACTACTACTGGTTTTTATTATTACTGTTACTGCTGCTGTTGCTGATACTAATGCCACTATAACTACTATTACTCTTACTACTACTACTACTACTACTACTACTACTACTACTACATGGTGTATTTATACAGCGCCTCGATTTGAGGCTAGCTCAGAACGCTTTATTATCCCCACTCTCCTTTCTGCAACAGGCTTCATACCTGGGTAGAGCAGACTGAAGTGATGCCTGATGGCCACAAATTCAGTCCATTCCTGTGTCAGTCAGTCGAACGTCCTTCTCTTGAATTTTAGTTTATTTGTAGGGTTTTCATGGAGTAGTGTGTGCCTACGTGCGTGCGTGCGTTCGTGGGCGCGCGCGTGCGAGCACATACTTGTGTGTAATGTAAAAACTCATGTACGTTTCTCCCCATCCTCCTCACCTCATCCGTCCCTCACAGATCGCCAGGAAAATTCTGACTATGCTATTGCCTCTGCTTCCCCCATGCGGCCCACAGAGCCGACCCTATGTTTATCCAATCACGCCCACAGCGCCAATACAACTCCAACACAAACATCGCCCTGCGCTCTAATGGAAATCAGTCTGACAAGCAACAGAGCCTCGTGCGAGGATGAGGGAGGATAGAGCTAGGGTAGTCTGGGAGAGCAAACGGAGATATACCGGAAAAATCCTTAAAACTTCTTCTGACGCTGTGTGGAAACAAGATTTTTTTTTTTTCTTTTCCGGGGGTGATGCGTTCTCTGGACTGGCGTAATGTGCTGTAACCTGACCGCTGTCACAGGAGACGTTTGTTTGTTTCTCCCAGTTCTCTCCCCTTGTTTGCTTCCTTTCGGTCTCCGCCTTTGCGAAGGAGTGTAAAGACTGAGATTGATCTGTGTTGTAGGTGCGTCCAATGGTTTCCCGGTGTTTGTTTACTGATACTTGAACAGTTTTTTTTTTTTTTTTCATTTCATTCTTGTTTGTTTGGTTGGTTTGGTTTCGGCAGGAGCGGGGGTTGGGGACAATAGGGAAATGTTACTGAAGACGATGATAGATAGTTGGCTTTGCATCTGTGTCTGATTAGATATTGTTTTGGCCGAAGATGACCGTAGCTGTGGTTGAGAGAGAGAGAGACAGAGAGAGAGAGAGAGAGAGAGAGAGAGAGACAGACAGACAGACAGACAGACAGACAGATAGACAGACAGACAGAGACAGAGATAGAGACACAGACACAGACACAGAGATACAGACACAGAGACAGAGACAGACAGTGAGAGAGAGAGATAGTAGATGTAGCTGCTTGTATACATCTTTATGATGTATCTGTGTTTGTGCATACTCTTTCTCTGAATGCTCAAACAACTTAGCATCCATAAAAACCTTCACTAGCCTTCACACTGAATTGGGGGGGGGGGGGATGTAGTGGCAGTGGATGGTGAGCAGGGAAAGGAGAGGAGAGATGAGAGTGCTTGAAGAAAAAAAAAAGTAAAAGAGACAAAACAAAACGTGACTGGAACACCAAGTCACAGTCTGTAAAAGGAATGCAAATGTTGGCACTTGCAACCACAAATCATATTTTTTTTTTTAAGTTAGCGCGTGTAAAACGTGTGAAAATGGCAGCTGGTCACATAGTGCGCTCATGCAACAGTCATTTTGTTGTTACGTCCATGAGACGGTTGGCACAAGAGAGAGAGAGAGAGAGAGAGAGAGAGAGAGAGAGGAGAGAGAGAGAGAGAGCAGAGCAGACGCGATGGATGGGAGGGTGGAGGGGAGGGAGACAGACAGGGAGTATTCTCCACAACATAATGATGTAGCCAAAAGGTCATGTCAGTGGGGCTGATGGTGGAGGGGTCCACAACAAAAAGGGGGGAAATTGAACAGTATATGCGCGAAATACACAGACTTCAACAAAAACTCGATTGAAAGTTCTTCCAACCACAGTTCTGACAGTCAATACTGTTTGTAGTGACAGAGGTGGCACGGTGCGCCCATCGAACGTTCATGAGAGACGGCGAGACGAGGGCATGGGAAACAGAGAGGTTAGGGTGGGGTGGGAGAGAATGGCGGGAGGGAGAGAGAGAGAGAGAGAGAGAGAGAGAGAGAGAGAGAGAGAGAGAGAGAGAGAGAGAGAGAGAGAGAGAGAGACAGATTCTGCCGTCACGTATGTGTGCCGAAGCGTCCAGCCTATCTATTTCGCTATCTATCTCACTTCAATCATGAGACCGACTGCACATTATGCACCGCTCAATGCAATCATCATACCTATCTCTGAACGGACAATCCATAGAATTCGGAATAAACCAAGCCTTCCTGATGGCATTCGATTTTGCGAATTGCGCGGGGACGCAAAAGGGAAGGAAGGCCTGTAGTTCTGTCCCGACCGATAGAAGTTGAAGATAAACCCATCCCCTGCTAATGGGACGCAAATGGACTCTATCAACTGCACGCGAAGGTGAAGGGAACGGGACTAGTCTGAAGTAGAATGTGTCACAGCATCACTGGTACATGCACCCTGCGCCCTGTAAAACGGGCACCTGCAGACTTCATTTCATTTCTCTTGTTTGCCTGGCCGTCTTCTTTAGCTTAGATTGAATGCTTTCACTCCTTTTGGGGGTAATGGGGGATAACACATGAACAAACCAGTGCAGCAACAGTATGAACCTTTTCTTTGTGTGTGTCATTAACATAAACGTGTCTTTGTGAATATGCACACTGTTTCTCTCTTCATTCATCAAATACACAACACACAGATCCAGGAGTGATCATTTTCATTTTCTTTAACACAAAGAAGGGGAAAATTAGGCAAATTTAGTATTTTTCAGAACTTTTGCTATCTTTTTAAAGAACTTTTTTTTTTTACCTCCCGACTTCAATTATTCATAAGTGTTTGTACAGGATTTTCTACTGCCATAGTTGATCGGTAAATACTTTTCGTAACATGTCATATTGGGGCACTCAATCATGAAATGGTTTTCGTCACCAATGATGATGTTCCCATCACAATCTTAACATAACCGTTCGTGTCTTTCAGCAGCACCACATTTTCTTCCTCTCTCAGTAGAGAGATGATGGCGGGCATTCTGACTTCAAAGTCAAAGAACAACTTCAGTGCCGTTTACAAGAGGCGCGTAGGAGGTCGGAGAATACAAGCAAAATGACCTGTATCAAAACAGGCAGAGATGACAATACAGGCAAAATGACCTGTATCAAACAGACAGAGATGCAATATAGGCAAAAATGACCTGTATCAAACAGGCAGAGAGATGACAATACAGGCAAAATGACCAAACAGACAGAGATGACAATACAGGCAAAATGACCTGTATCAAACAGACTGAGATGACAACAAAACGGGACATGAAAATTGTCTTTTTTGTATTTGTTTAACCCGGACATGAAGGACATTGTACAGTTCTGGAACAGAAGTCTTTTTTTTTTCTTGATAGACATAATGTGGTAGGATAAAGAATTCAACTACTGGGTGACTATAGGCATTAAGTCTGACCGGGCTAGTGCGCAGGTCAAACACTTGCTGAGTTGCATTACCTTAAGCCCTTTAACCTGTGTTATTATTGTAGTTATCCATCAGTAGGTCTCGTAGGCCAGCAGATGTGGTTTAGTACATGTGCATTGTCTGCACGCAGTGATGCCTCGTTGATGAAACTGCAACTGAAACAGAGCGCGGATAGATACGTGTATGGATGTGTACCTGTGGATCTCTCTATCTCTCTTTTTTTTTTCATCATGCACTTGAATCATACGGAATACAGTCAAAACGAAAAGATTTTGAATCAGCCCAAATGAAGTCACCAACAGGCATTCAAGCCGAGTATCCTCAGATCGAAAAAGAACAAACACAGAAGGAAGTTTATTCCCTTATTATCAGATTATAATTGTGCTATGATAACAGGTCAGTTGATTCCTAGGTTTTTTTTATTTTATCATTAATTTGTAATTGTACTATGATAACAGGTCGGTTTATTCCTTTGTTATCAATTTGTGATTGTCCGATGATAACAGGTCAGTTTATTCTTAAGTTTATTCCTTATTGTCAATTTGTAATTGTACTTTGATAACAGGTCAGTTTATTCCTAAGTTTATTCTTCTATTATCAATTGATAACAGATCAGTTTATTCCTAAGTTTATTCCTTTGTTATCAATTTGTAATTGTCCTGTGATAACAGGTCAGTTTATTCCTAAGTTTATTCCTTTATTATCAATTGATGACAGGTCAGTTTGTTCCTTTATCAACTATTTGTAACTGAACTATGATAACAGGTCAGTTTATCCTTTATCAACTATTTGTAATTGAACTATGGTAACAGGTCACCATAAAATATTATTGTGGTGACAGGCTTGGGCAGATATGAATCTTCACAGTCGTCAATCTACCCTCATCAGGCGCAAAAGTGTAGAGGTGTCCAGGACTTGTTTGAATTCCATGTTGGGAATCCACTCATCCATGCACCCAGCAGAATGATTTTGGACAGGGACTAGCGGCAAGATCCATGTCCGTTCCAGGTCAGCTGAAGCTGCTTTTTTATAACTGTGAATAAAGTTTCTCGTTGATCAACAACAGATTTATTGTTTTGCGTTCTGTACACAGGATCCCCAAAAATGTTCCGAAAAACATCTAACCACGAACTGTTGAATGTAGATGATTTATGTCTAAAGAGAAACTACTGACGTGGAGAGATAAAGCAAGAAAATAAAGACGAGTGATGCACAGTAACATCTACAACAAAATAGTGGACGCTACGAATTTCGATCTTTACGCGTTCATTAAGCAAAACCCAATCCAAACTAAGTGGGACAAGGTCAATGATACGTCATAGAGGTGTTTCATGTGAAAATTGCAGCAGGGGAATTACATAGAAGATAAAGAGATGT
>JADBJO010000501.1:518740-531240 GCA_016801955.1 Conus betulinus | reverse complement strand
CACTGACCTCAATAATCAAACTTCTTACAGGTAGAGCTACAATAACAGGATCATGAAAATAAACGCAATAAAAACTTAGTGACACTGAAATAGATAAATAAAAAAATAAAGCTGAAATAGATAAATTCGTGAAAAATAAGTATAAATATCACAAGCAGTCAAGTACAAGCAGTTTATAAAATTACAAATACATTTGAAGACAACATGTAATAAAACAATATATCTAGATTACAACGCAGTAAAGGGGCATTCAGTTGACCCTCTAATTGTCCTCAAACCTGACAGAGTGAAGCTGTTTCTGTGACAGTAGAAGTCACAATACAATACTGAATATAACAAAACACAGATTGAAGCCAGTCCGTCGTTACTAGCTAAGAAGAGAATATCTGTAGTCAAGCGAATGGGCAAAGAGGTGGGGGATGGGGTAAAGGGTGTAGGGGAGAGAGAAAGGGGAGAAAACTTGAAAGGCAGAGGAGCAGGGGGCGGGGAGGAAAACAGCGGGAAGGGACAACTTAGTTTGCTTGAGAGAGTAAATATGGATGAAGGCCAATTGCGAGGAGGAGGGATCAGGGAAGGGGTGGGGATAAAGTGCCAAGCACGGGGGTGGAATGCTAGTGATGTTAAGGACCTGGGAATGTTGATGTGACAGAACAGTAGTACAAAAAACCCAAAGCAGTGCAGCAGTTCAGCACTTAGGGACATGGGAATGCTGGTGTGACAGAACAGTACGACAGAACTCCAAAGCAGTGCAGCAGTTCAGCACTTAGGGACATGGGAATGCTGGTGTGACAGAACAGTAGGACAGAACTCCAAAGCAGTGCAGCAGTTCAGCACTTTTCGCCCTCTCTTTCTGACCTCATCATCCAGGGTTCTGGTAGATGATGGCAAGAACGAGTCTCTGAACACATCGGTGTCCTACGTCTCATAGACTAGAGACTATGAGGCGACCAGAGTCGGTCCCATTTTTAGAGGGGCGGAGAAACCTATATTTCCTTTTTAATTTTTGATCACACGGAATACAAAAGACATGGAGCTGATCACATTCAGTATTGATTTTTGACTCAAGTGTGTACGTAGAACAAGTCTGTGCAATCCCCCATTTTTTAAATATCTCGTGCATCGTGTGTGTGTGCGTGCGTGTATGCGTTTGTGTGTGTGTGTGTGTGCGTGCGTGCGTGCGTGCGTGCGTGCGTGCGTGCGTGCGTGCGTGCGTGCGTGTGTGTGTGTGTGTGTGTGTGACATTTTAACATTGGCTTTTTCCCAGCAACTATAATAACAAGCGTAACATGATGACATGATGACAGATATTAAGATTTCCCCAGCCATCTGATTGGGAAACGTCACTACACTGTGCAATAGAATTTGTTGTACAATTAACGTTGTGGAAAATATTACCAATGTAAACTGGACAATTAACGTTGTAGAAAATGTTATCAATGTAACAGGACAATCCTTCGTAGAAATGCTGATCACTTTCTATTATTGCTTTATCTACTTACAGAAACGTTAAATGACATGATGCCAAAAATACTAAAATAAATGTTGAATTACATTTCACCAAGATCAGACCATTAAATCAAGCTTACATTTTACTTAGAATTTCCTGGATGAAGCGGTCACCACTCTCCACCAGGATTGGTCAGTGTGGCCAGGATTACGTCATCACTTATGGAAGTTACGGAATATGGCATCAGTTCAGCGTTGGCCATCTTCTTCGTCGTCTTTTTCCTAAGTATTTCCGTCAAAGTAATTGGTTTGCTAGACGTAAGGGAAGAAGAGAAGCCACGTGTCCCAACCAGATCAGACGTCTCTGGTGGATGTATGCATTCGGACTTCTTTGTTAAAGGAAGTAAGTAGGTGAAAAATGTTGGCAAAGTGTCCTGTGTCACATGGAGAGACAGATACCACAGCCAAACAGAACTGGAAAAAGATCTTTTATATTCGATTTCTCTAGATATAAAGGACAATGTGCAGACCTCACATATAATTTTGTCTTGGTTAGTATAACGTGGAAGGATACAGAATCCAACTACTGGTTAGAGACATAGAGATGAGTTTTGTAGTCTTGTGTTTGTACATAAATACCTAACTGGTTTTCAGCCTGAGGATATTGTCTGTCCCGCGCGAGTGTAGCATCATGTTTACATTTGTCAACATCTCTGCATCTTTACTTTCACCTGTGTTTGAGTATACGTATGTTTGCGAACGTATGCGTACGCTCTCTCTCTCTCTCTCTCTCTCTCTCTCTCTCTCTCTCTCTCTCTCTCTCTCTCTCTCTCTCTCTCAACCTGT
Source organism: Conus betulinus (assembly GCA_016801955.1). Classification (NCBI taxonomy): domain Eukaryota; kingdom Metazoa; phylum Mollusca; class Gastropoda; order Neogastropoda; family Conidae; genus Conus; species Conus betulinus. The sequence continues at coordinate 528,948 of JADBJO010000501.1, read as the reverse complement.
GGGACCATCCATCTCATATACCATCACCTTTTTCATACCTTCCCTCCCCTCAAAACGCCAAGGAAAAATTCGATTTCGCGTTCTGCCCCTTGATTTCCCCTGGCGACTAACAGACCAGATCCTTGTATTCATCCAGTATCAACCTAAGCGCCACAGCAACAACAACAACAACGACGACGACCTCAACAACAACCACAACCACCACAACAACGAAAGCACTCACCGATAATGAAAATCAATCTGAAATTCAACTTCCACCAAGGGAGAGTGGAGATGGGGTGACGCAGAAGACGAAAAACGTTTCCTGTGAAGGTAAAAATGTAGAGCAGGGTCTATAAAACTTCTCCTGATGCTGAGGTGAAAAGGGAAAAGAAAAAAAAAAAGAGAGAGAGAGAGAAAGAAGAGAGAGAAGAGAGAGAGAGAGAGAGAGAGAGAGAGAGAGTGTTCCTCAGAGAGTTCGATGCGTTTCCTGAGAGAGAGAGAGAGAGAGAGAGAGAGAGAGAGAGAGAGAGAGAGTTTGTATTCACCAGTGGTTCGATCACCAGTGGTTTCGATGCGTTTCCTGGACTTTTTTTGAATAATTCTGTAACTTGACGACAAGTCATGTTGTGTTTTCCTACTTCCGTCTCCGATTTTGTTTTTCGTATTTTACGGACATTGTGCAGGATTCTAACAGATGAGATGGATCTCCCATGTTGTGTCCTATGGAGTGTTCATTGGTTGGTGTGTGTTTGTAGACCAGTACCTCAATGAGGTTTTTTGTCGATGTGGGGGGGGGGGGGTGAGGGGGGGGGGGGGGGGGGGGGGGGGAAGGGGGGGGGGGGGGGGGGTATACGAGGGGGGGGGAGAGGAGGGGGGGGGGGGGGGGGGGGGGGGGGGGGGGAGAGAGAGAGAGAGAGAGAGAGAGAAAAAAAAAGATTAGAGAGAAAGAAATAGACAGAGATAGGGACAGAGACAGACAGACAGACAGACAGAGTGGGGCAGAAAGAGAGAGAGAGAGAGAGAGAGAGAGAGAGAGAGAGAGCGGGGGAGGGAGGACAGAGAGACAGACAGATAGATAGATTGGGGCAGAGACAGACAGGCAGACAGACAGACAAAGACACAGACAGAGAGAGAGAGAGAGAGAGAGAGAGAGAGAGAGAGAGAGAGAGAGAGAGAGAGAGAGGGAGAGTCTTTCCCTAGTAAAACTTCCGTCCATATAAAGGCTCACTAAACATCACATTGAACGAGGAAGAACGTTGGCAGTTAGGGGGCATCAAGTGTGAGAATAAAAAACGAAACAAGTGGAATACGATTTAGAGTCCAAACAGAGATCATAAGAAGAAGAATCTTAACCATAAACATTACATCTTTTGAAGTCCGTATGTTTGCATCGCTTGAACCTGCCGCTGTGAAGAGTGCGCTCATTTAATGGTCAATTTTCTGAAGCACAGGGTACAGTTTACAAAGATAGAAAGAGAGAGAGAGAGAGAGAGAGAGAGACAGACAGAGACAGACAGACAGACAGACAGACAGAGAACAGAGAGATGGGAGGAGGGGATGGGAAAGAAAGAGAGAACACATATAGAGGAGGGGGACGGGGGGGGGGGGGGGGGGGGGGGGGGGGGAGGCGTCGCGCGCAGCGTTTCTCTCCACATGCTTACTGAAACGTCCAACCTACCTATTTCTATATATCCTGTGTCAATCGAGAGAAAATGACGCACATTGTGCAAGGATCAATTCACTTGAGCACACATGAAATTCACAATCGATAGATTGAAAATAGCCTCGTCCTTGCAGATGGAAATGGATTTTGCCAATTGAACACGGACGTGAACAGAATAGAATTGAAAATAGCCTCGTCCTTGCAGATGGAAATGGTTTTTGCCAATTGAACACGGACGTGAACAGAATAGAATTGAAAATAGCCTCGCCTTTGCAGATGGAAAAGGGTTTTGCCAATTGAACACGGACGTGAACAGAATAGAATTGAAAATAGCCTCGTCCTTGCAGATGGAAAAGGGTTTTGCCAATTGAACACGGACGTTAATAGAATAGAATTGAAAATAGCCTCGCCCTTGCAGATGGAAAAGGGTTTGTCAATTGAACACGGACGTGAACAGAATAAGTGCCCGCTTTACAGTTTTGTTACGATGGATAGAAACTGGAAATTCACCAGTCCCTTCTGATGCCATTCTGATTTATTCAGTGACCTGCACGTGAACTTGAACTTGAAGAATGGAGTAAGCCTGCTCTAGAATCTATCATAGTGTCATTGTTCTCAAAGTTCCATGGTGATGTGTACATAAACTCTATAACATACGTCTGTAGACTTCTGTGTTCCTGTCTGTCTGTCGTCAAAACCATCCTCGGTGCAAATATTCTGCCATCTTTGAGAGTCACAACAAGGAAGAAGAAGAAGAAAGAAGAAGAAGAAGAAGAAGAAGAAGAAAATAAGACAGTATATCTGAGGTTTTATAAACTGGAGATTCTGTTTTAAGAATGTTTATCATTTTCAATTATTGCTTTATATAGGGCCTACCAATAAAAAATGTTGCATGATCTCAAGTACAAATTAATATTGTAACACATATTGAATTAAATTTCATCAAGATGAGACCATTCTGAAAAAGATCTGACTTTCTTAGAAGATGGGATGAGCTGCTCATCACCCTCCAGCAGGGTGGGCCGCCATCAGTGTTCTGACGTCACTTCAGCTCCAGGGCGTGATTTGGAAATCACGCTGTAGCTGTGGTCTATGGTCTGTAGCTAGTTCAGCTTCGGCCATCCTCTTCATCTTCTTCCTAATGATGTCTGTAAAATTACTTAGTTTACTACACTAGAGACAAGAAGAGAAGTTGCATGTCCCAGCCATATTAGGCGGCTCCTGTGTATGTGTTTTTAGTACTTTTTCAGACTTTCGCATCGGAATGAAGTCTCTTTGCCTTATCCGCAGAATTGTTCTCTTTGCCTTATCCGCAGAACTGTTCTCTGAAAAAATAAGTTGAACCAATCTAGTTTCTTCTCTTGTGCTGTTTACAGGTACCATGTTCGGCAGCTATTCAATAGGGGTGACTCTTCTTTTGGGTTCGAGTCACTTCTGCTACATACAGCAGTGACTGTAATGACCCAACATACACAGGACACCACCTACCTCGCCTGCTATTGACGACAATGACTGCTTAGTCTTGAATCCAAAATGAGTAAGAGTTCCTCTCCGGAGGGTGCTACCACATACGTTTCAACCACAGTCCCCACGAACTTGTAGATACCAACGACCTCGAAATGAATTCATCAAGGACACAGGAGAGGAAGACATGGAGCAGAATTGAAAAAAAACACAACAACAAGGTCACCTTGAAAGTAAAGCATGAAGGAAATCTAAGCAACCTCTCGGAGAAATGTCAGTTGAGTAGATACCAACTCGGCAGTGTGTTGAGCAGACTTCCCAGTTGCGTCTATACTAAACTCAACGGTGGATTGAGGCCAAAATATCCCACAAAAAAAAATGGCTTCGATAGGAATGGACCCAAAGCCTACCAGCTCGCGATCCAAGTCGCTAACCTGTGCACCATGGAGGCTGGTGGGCGTTCGATGTATTAATCAGTATTGTTCCTTGCTTTAACAGAGAATAAATGATGTTTTTCATGGCAAGGAAGGGACTGTCGTATCCATGACAATGGCCGATCAGTTTATAGAATTCTAAAAAATAAAACTATAGATATAGAACAATTATTAAAAGGAACATTTTGTTCAGTCACCATACAAACGGTTTAAAAGGCCTAATAATACATATCTAATATTAAAGAAAACATGCAGACAGAGATCCACATTATGAAGATTAATGTATACAATGTCGGCTATGCAGCAAACTGCTGAGGAAGTCTTTTTTTTTTTTTGAGTTGTCCTGTCCTTAAAGACTTGAAAAATAATTTCTAGTTACCAGTTTATTGTGCTAATCCTAGTGCATTCAGCGTGACATCTCTTTTGGCATCTAAGGACGTAAACATTCTTGGGGGGGATGGGGTGGACTTGCAATGTTTGTGCATTAAATCAAGAAGAAAATGGTTGAGTTCTCATTGCAAAAATTGTCATGAATGAAATATATATTATTACGTGATTATAACTGCCGCTGCTGCTTGCCTGTGTTTGTAAGTTGATTAGGTAATCATCGTTCGTCATTTTTGTTTTATTTTATATGTTGGTTTGTTTATTTGTTTTTTTGGGGGTCAATGGATACTGATTGCCCTCTACATACAGAGGAATGACCTATAAGAATAACTCTCTCTCTCTCTCTCTCTCTCTCTCTCTCTCTCTCTCTCTCTCTCTCTCTCTCTCTCTCTCTCTCTCTCTCTCTCTCTCTCTGGGTGCGTGTGTGGATGCGTGCACGCATGTGTGTGTGTGTGCATATATATATATATATATGTGTGTGTGTGTGTGTGTGTGTGTGTGTGTGTGTGTGTGTGTGTGTGTGTGTGTGTTGTGTACCTGTATGTGTGTGCCTGTGTGTGTACGTGTGATTGTGTGTATCTGTGTCTGTGACTATATGGCTGTTCGACTTGTGTGGGCATTTATTTGGAAAAAAAATTGCGCATTTACGTTCACTTGTGTCTGTGTGTGCATTGATGTTTTTGCACGTATGAGCATGTTCTCTCTCTCTCTCTCTCTCTCTCCTCTCTCTCTCTCTCTCTCTCTCTCTCTCTCTCTCTCTCTCTCTCTCTCTCTCTCTCGCGTGCGAACTAGATGCGACCTCCAACACTCCCCACCAACACTCCTGACTCCTTCTCTCTGTTTCCCTTTCCCAAGAGCAAGGAATAGATTAATTTTCTTATCGCCCTTGATTCCCCTGGTGGCTGATAGACGCGATCCCTGTGTTCATCAGGCCACGTCCACCGCGCGCCACCGCAATAACAACAACAACAACAACACAACACACAAAACAACAAACCCCCACCGTAATGAAAACCAGTCTGGAAATTAGGCAGGAGACAAAAAGCGTTCCCCATGAATGTGAGAATGTAGTGGTAAGGTCCATGAAACGTCTCCTGAGTGAGGTAAAAAAAAAAGTACAAGAGAGAGAGAGAGAGAGAGAGAGAGAGAGAGAGAGAGAGAGAGAGAGAGAGAGAGAGTTCCTGTTCCTCCAGTAGTTCGATGCGTTTTCCTGGGCTTGCTTAATGTTCTGTAACGTGACCATAGTCACACGTTTGTTGTTTCCTGTTTCCGTCACCGATTGTCTTTTCTTTTCTTCTTCTTCTTCTTCTTCTTTGGTCTTAGACTGTCTGAGTTGTAGGAGTGTCCATTAATCCATACTTTAACACGGAATGTCTTCGAGTGGTGTGAGTGAGGGGTGAGAGGGTGACTGAAAGTCATTGTACAAGCTAGATGAAGAGACCAAGAAAATGAAAAGAAGCAATCTGAGACTCGTCTACAGGAGCGCACGTACATGTGCACACTAATACGCACTTGCGCGCAGAGAGAGAGAGAGAGAGAGAGAGAGAGAGAGAGAGAGAGAGAGAGAGAGAGAGAGAGAGAGAGAGAGAGAGAGAAGACTTTCATAATGACACCTCCATCAGTAAATGGCATGGACTGAGGGTGGGAGTTGGGAGCTAGGGAGCATCAACAGACAAAACAAAATGGAAGCTGCGATTTAGATTCTAGTTATACAGACTTGGAAATGAAAAGAATTTAGATTTAGTGTGTGTGTGTGTGTGTGTGTGTGTGTGTGTGTGTGTGTGTGTGTGTGTGTGTGTGTGTGTGTGTGTGTTGTGTGTGTGTGTGTGTGTGTGTGTGTGTGTGTGTGTGTGTGTGTGTGTGTAGCTGCGGCATACGTGCACTTGCCAACATTTGCATATTCACGTTAACCTGTGTCTGTGTGGACATGTATATTTGTGCATGTGCGCACATGCGCTCGCATGTTCTCTCTGTCTCTCTCTATCTATCCCCTCTCTCTCTCTCTCTCTCTCTCTCTCTCTCTCTCTCTCATGTGAGCCCGCGACAAGTGTAGCATCAGCCCTATCCACTCATCGCCCTTTTCCTCGATTACCCGGGGAAAAAAAAAACTGCCAGTAAAACACTAACTTTCTTATCGCCCTTGATTCCCCCTGTGTGCTAACAGACCCGATTGCTGTGTACTTCCACCGAAGTCCACAGCACGTCAACAACGACAACAACAACAACAACAACAACAACAACAAAATCACCTATCTCTAATGGAAATCAATCTGGAAATTCACCTCCACCAGGGAAGAGTGGGGATAGGCCTGAGGCTGAGGACAAAGAAAAGCATTCCCCGTGAAGGTGAAACTGCAGCAGCAAGGTCCATACAACTTCGCCTGACACTGAGATTGGAAGAAACAGGAAAGTACCTCGTTCCTCGCCAGTGGGGTGATGCGTTTTTCCGGACTTGCTTCACGTTCTGTAACTTTGACCACACAGTCACAGCAGATGTTTGTTTTTTTTTCCTTCCCTGTCTCTAGCCCTGATTTGGTTTAGCTTCAGTCTCGAACTTCGTGAAGACGTGTAAAAGCTGAGCTGGATCAGTATGTCTGGATTGTTTATTGGTCTGTTTGTGTTGATGGATCAATACTGCATCAAACAGATGAGTGGTCGGTATGGGGGTAAGGGATTGACTGACAAAAAAAATTATACGGGTAAGAGAAAGAAACAAGGAAAATGAATAAGTAGGAGCGGTTTAAGATACACATGTATGCGTGCTTTCTCTGTCTCTGTCTCTGTCTCTGTCTCTCTCTCTCTCTCTCTCTCTCTCTCTCTCTCTCTCTCTCTCTCTCTCTCACACACACACACACACACACACACACACACACACACACACACACACACACACACACATGCACGCGCACGCGCGCGCGTGCACGCACAGAGAGAGAGAGAGAGCGTGCACAGAGAGAGAGAGACAGAGACAGAGACTTTGCATAATGAAGCCTCCATCCATTTAGATATACAACAAACGTCAAATTGATTGAGAGGGTCCATCGCTAAGGGGCGTGAAGAGCAAAAAAAACACCCAGTAGACTATGATTCAGAGTCCAACACACATAGACTTCAAAATGAAAAAGAGATTGACTTATTGTTCCTGCAACCATAAACACTATCTGTTTTGAATTCCGTGTGTTTACAGCGTTTGAAGCGGTCAATGTGATAGAGTGCGCCCATTTAACTGTCAATCAATTTCTGAACCTAAGGGGACCTCAGTTTAGTGAGGCAGGCAGGGAAGGAGGGAGAGAAAGAGAGAGACAGAGGGAGGGGGGGGGGCTCGAAAGAAAGAGATAAGAGACAGAGATGAGGAGGGGGCAGGAGAGAGGGAGGTGGGAGCGGCGTTTCTACCCCGAAATGCTTACTGAAGCATCCAGCCCATCTATTTCTAAATTTCCCGTGTCAATCAGGAGAAAATGACGTCACATGGCGCACGGATCCGAGCACTAATGCACACGTGAAACTCACAATTGATCGAATTGAAAATAGCTCGTGCTGACGAAAATGGGTTGTCAATTGGACACGGATGTGAACGGAACGATTGCATGTTTCAGAGTTCTGTCACGATGAACAGAAATTCCAGATTCACCCGTCCCTTCTAATGTCATACTGATTAATCCTGTGGACTGCACGTGAAATGTAAAGGAATGGTGCAAACTCTAGTTCTAGAATTTATAACAGCGTAATTGTTCTCGCAGTTACACGGTGGTGTTTTTATACACTCTATAAACGAAGTTCTCCTGTCTGTCAGTCTGCCTGCCCATCCTGAATACAATCGCTCTGCCATCTTTCAAAGCCGTAAATAGGAGGAAGAAGAATGAGCCGGAGAGAAAGAAGAAGAAGAGGAACCCCAGCCCCTTTTCCTCCTCCGCGTTCTTTCTGCATTCTCTCCTCCTACGCCGACATTCCACATTCTTTTTTTTTCCTGTGTTTGTGTGTGGTGTATTTTGTTTTCTGTACACGATTCTTGTTGATTGTCAATATCTCTTTGTGATCTCATGTCGTATGCAAATGAAAATGGTCGAATATCGTTTTCCTCTTCAAAGGTGCGGAATCGATGACTTGTGTTTCCGAATTGTTGAGTAGCTATGAGCGACGGAGATGTATCATTGTTTTCAGAAGAAAATATACTGTTGATAGAGACATCTTTGATTTTTAATCATTATGACTCTTTTCTCTGCAACATGAGCTACTAACGCTGAGACCATTACTTTCTGTTTTTGGTGTACGTATGATTTGTCGTCCCTTTTTACTTGCTTAGCCATACACTGCAAAACTCATGGATGACACACACACACACACACTCACTCTCACTCTCTCTCTCTCTCTCTCTCTCTCTCTCTCTCTCTCTCTCTCTGTGTATGTGTGTGTGTGTGTGTGTGTGTGTGTGTGTGTGTGTGTGTGTGTGTGTGGAGTGTGTGTGTGTGTGAGAGAGAGAGAGAGAGAGAGAGAGAGAGAGAGAGTAATATTTAAGACTGTTGAAGCATAGTGCTCTTTTTTTCCTGAATAAGTCAGTGGATTAATCTACATGTTAAGTGACAGAATGCTGGTTTGTTTTTTGTATGGATTTCCAGTGGGACCACCCGCCAATATATATGTAAAAATGTGTGTGATTGGCTCTCTGTACATCATACGGCTTTTTCGTACACCATGCTTTGGTTCGTTTTTATGAGTTGACGGGAAGAATGACGGATTGCATGCTGTGTGTGTGTGTGTGTGTGTGTGTGTGTGTGTGTGTGTGTGTGTGTGTGTGTGTGTGTGTGTTAATGTGTTTCCTCTCTGAGCATATTAATAATTATTCATAGTAATGTATTGCGAGTCAGAAATAAAATCGGCATTTTTCCTTTCGCGATCTGATTGTGCGCATGCTTTGTTTCCCCCTACAGCGTTAACGATGCAAAACATTCTCTCTCTCTCTCTCTCTCTCTCTCTCACACACACACACACACACACACACACACACACACACACACGCACGCACACACACACACACACACACACACACACACACACACACACACACACACACACACACGAACACACACACACATATTCGCGCGAAAAAGGAGTCAAACATATACAGCACACGCGTACGCGCGCGCACTGTCAAAGGCGCACTAATATTTCATATTGTTCACCTTTGTGGTGCTTATCATTTTGTCTCCATCTTTCACTGTACTTAAGTTTATGTTCTTTTTGTACCGTGTAGATCTCGATGAAGAGGTCCCTTGTTACTGTCGCTGTAGTGGTGGTTGTGGTAGTGGTGGGTTGTGGTAGTGGTGGTTGTGGGTAGTGATGGTGGTGGTGGTGGTGGTGGTGGTGGTGTGGTGGTGGTTGTGGTGGGTGGTGGTGGTGGTGGTGGTGGTGGTGGTGGTGTGTGGTGGTGGTGGTGGTGGTTGTGGTAGTGTGGTGGTGGTGGTGGTGGTGGTGGTAGTGGTATGGTGGTGGTAGTGGTAGGTGAGGGTGGTGGTAGTGATGGTGGTGGTAACGGTGGTGGTGATGGTGGTGGTGGGTGGTGGTGGTGGTGGTGGTGTGGTTTTTCTTTTTAACTATGTGATTATCACTTATAGGTGCCGAAAAAAAAAGTATTGGGCTGCATTTTGCTGACCTTACAAACAGTCCAAAAATAATTCTATACCGATCATTTCAGTTAAATATCAGGGGCTGAATAAAAGACAAAAATGGAGAGGGGAAAAACAGTGTTATCTGGAGAGAAAAAAAAAAACATTGTGCTTTTAAAAAAGAAATGCCTTTCGAAGAATTGCTGGAGCAGTATCTTCTTTCGGAATGGAACTACCAAGGATATTTTTCAAGCCATGCATCCAGTTCAAGAAGTGCAGCTATACTCTTAAACAACAACTTCAACATCAAAATAAAAAGTTCACAAGGTAAACGCTGGAAACATTCTCACTATTCAGACCGAAAATTAGACTAAAACATTGTCTAATGTAAATCTTTATGGTCCAAACAGACACGATCCTGAATTTGTGTTTCGTCTTAACCATCATAATTAAAGAATTCAGTGTCGATTAGTAAAGAAGACTTTGATGTAATACTCGACCGAGCAAGAGATCATAATGAATATAAAAGTATTAACAATCCTAAAGCTAAACTAAAGGTTGAGACTATGATTACTGATATACAGAGAGAGGCCTAAATCTGGATTGTCAAAGGTACACGTGGAAAAGAAATATCATTTCATTCATTTCAACGAGCTACATGGGATTTTTTTTTTT
>JADBJO010000501.1:506240-508740 GCA_016801955.1 Conus betulinus | reverse complement strand
AAAGATATTCTTTCCCATCTAAAAATTGCCTTATCCTAAACATTGTAACAACATTTTAATGCTCTACATTACAAAAGATAAATATCACTGGAAAAGAACAGAGGTCATTTATATTCATCTTAAATACTTTCTTATCCGAAATTCCCTTTTTTTTCATTACTTAAGACGTGAATCTACAGATATGATGCATGAGGGTATCAGTCGGTGATCCAGTCCATCCTCCTCTACAACCATCTGCGCTTCCTCAGCTCCCTGAGTGACGCAGATAGGGCAAGGTTGGAGAAAACTGTGTCTGCTGCAGGCAAGGCAATCGGCCAAGATCTCACGTCTCTTGCTGACATTCACATCAGGAAAGCTCCAAGAAGGCCCGGGACATTCTCCAAGATCAGAGCCATCCGCAGAACCCTGCTCTGTCGGCCTGCACCTCCAGTCGTAACACTGGTCGACCGCTGTCCATGAGATGCAGGACATCCAGATATAAGGATCCTTTTTCCTGCCATCAGCCATCAGAACCCTGAATGAGACTTACAGGCGGAACTGAAAGTCAATGCCCTTGCTGACAGATTCAGTAATACAGTAATCATCCTGCCCCCCTCCCCCTCTCCTCACTCCAGCCAGTCCATACTTAATCTACCTTCTTCCACACACCACACCCCCTTTCCCCGTCTCGATCCCCATCTTCTCCCTCCCCCCTCTGCTCCCTCCCCGACCCTTCTCTCCCCCCCCCCCCCCCCCCCCCCCCCCCCCCCCCCCAACCACAACTGTACTGATCTCAGGATTATAATGTCGGTTTAATGATGATGATGACTGCAGTGATAATGATAATGATAATAACAGAATTTTGGAACCCACGCACACACAGACTCATAATAGACATTCAAGTACATGCAGATATACTGGCAAGCATAGGTACCCACATATATGCACTCATTCATGCATTCTTGCATACACGCACACACATACACAGACAGACACTCACGCGCTTATGCGCACACACATGCACACCCCCACACGTGCACACATGCATGTGTACACACACACGCAGACACACTTGCACACGCGCATGCACACACATGCTCTCACACACACGCGCACACTCACACAATGAGACATGAACGCACATGCCCACACACACAGGCACAATTGTACTAACAAATGGTTACATAACGTATTCAATGTGGTTGTGCAGTTGTTGGGTATATTATGGAGATCTAGTCCTTTGATCTTATGTTCATACAATGTTTATAACCATGATATGTTGACAATTTTTTAGTTTTTGAATCTGTGTGTGAGTGTGTGTGTGTGTGTGTGTGTGTGTGTGTGTGTGTGTGTGTGTGTGTGTGTGTGTGTGTGTGTGTGTGTGTGTGTGTGTGTGTGTGTGTGTGCACGCGCGCGCGCGCGCGCGCGTGTGTCTGTGTGCATATGTGTTTGTGGGTGTGTCTGTGTGTGTGCATGTGTCTGTATGTCTGCGTGCATGCATGTGTGTGTATAGGGGGGGGGGAGGTTAGAAGATGGATTGTGGTGTGTAGATAAGTTAAAAAAAAAAAAAAAAAAAAAAAAAAGTAGTGAGCGTTGATGTTTAATTTTAAGCTTATTGATTTGATTTGATTCTCTTGTATTTTACATTGAATTCTATGATGTGATATTCAAATGTGTCACCACAAAATAATTTTCCTTCATAAACAAAATAGCAACTTGTGAACTTGTGAACTCGTACAAGGGTAGACAAAAAAGGAATCAAACACAAATCTACAATAAATCAAATCCTCGCGACAGTTACTGGCAAGAGTAGGCTGTATGGAATTGTTGTGGGTTACAACAGGGGCGGTGAAATACATATGTCCCTTCCGAATATGTAATAAATCATGCAATTAAACGCACGAAAAGTCCAACAACAACAACAAAATGGGGGAAAAAGGCCAGCCATGCGGTTCTTCTTTTGAACAGAACAACACTTCTTAGAAGAATTTATTCAGTTTTCAGAAACTGAACACAAAATACAAAGAAAGAACATTCAACCCGCTTTAAATGCAATGTTGATGACTCTCCCAGTACGAGCGCACTGTGTGTGTGTGTGTGTGTGTGTGTGTGTGTGTGCATGCATGCGTGCGTGCGTGCGTGCGTGCGTGCGTGCGTGTGTGTGTGTGTGTGTGTGTGTGTGTGTGTGTGTGTGTGTGTGTGTGTGTGTTTGCGCGCGCGTGTGTGTGTGTGTTAATTATACATGTACATGGTAGAACAAAAAGCAGAGAAAAATATAGCCTAACGCTTACATACACATACTGCTCAAAACAATATAAGAGCCAGTTGAAAACATTCTTCACAATTCAACCGAAAAACAAAATAACTTCTTCAAACAATTTTAATTGAAAATTCATCTATGAAACGATACAATGACATCAGAAATAAACGAATAACAGCTGCTCAAAAACAACTTCATGGGCTTAATTGATGAACACCTTATTTCAGAAATCAGAACAGTCAAATCAAATGACAATCAATG
>JADBJO010000501.1:496240-498740 GCA_016801955.1 Conus betulinus | reverse complement strand
GCCGTAGAGAAATCCGTTCACAAATGATTAAAATGTCTGATGGGGAAGGTAGTGTGTGTGTGTGCGCGCGCGCGCGCGCGCGTGTGTGTGTGTGTTTGTGTGTGTGTGTGTGTGTGTGTGTGTGTGTGTGTGTGTGTGTGTGTGTGTGTGTGTGTGTGTGTGTGTGTGTGTGTGCGGGGGATGGCGTAGACATTGTTGTGTGTGTGGGAGGGGGATGGACGTGAGTGAGAGAGAAAGAGGTGGGGGAGGGATAGTGGGAAGGAGGAAGGGAGGGAGTGAGGGAAAGAGACAGAGACAGAGATAGAGACGGGATAGACAGAGAGATAGAAACAGAGGGAGAGAGAGAGAGAGAAAATCGTTGGTTCTCGTATCCATACTCGACAGAAGACAGACTGCTCTGTCAGACACGAAAACATAGATTCGTCTCCAGGCCAACCGATCACTGCCGACAGACTATATAATCAGACAGCTGGTGTATCGCCTGCCCCCACACATTCTGCACTCACTCTGTCACCCAGCTGTGTGTATCAGTCCACATGAACAACACAGCATCGATTAACAATCATGTGCCGTATCTGGATCCTGCAGTAGCTGTATGTATACAGCGCAGAGCTCACATACATCAGGCAGTGAGTGAGTTCGAGTTACCAAACGATCAAAGTTTTGACAAAAATAACGATTTCTTATCCCTGCTTTCCTGAGTGTACGTTTTGGCAGTGGTGCTGTTGTTGTTGTTGTTGTTGTTGTTGTCGTCGTCGTACCCTGGCTAAAAGACTCCAGGGATCATCCAAACAGCCGAAGTACTTGAACACTATGGTACAAATGCATCAGTTGGGGATGAGAACATTACGTGCGTGACCGTTTTTGATTACCCCGCCACATGGGTAGCCACACTCCGACTTCGGGGGATTTTGGAGACTGATAATGTTTTGCTAGGAACTTGTCACAACTGAAGACAGTCCCCGCATGACTATGTAGAACATAACAACATTTTGATGTAGCCTTGGTGTTCTAGCCTATGTCAACTGGCCTGACACAGCCTTAAGCCAAGGCGGATGGCAGTGGTGCTCATAGACAGCCTTTTTCATCCCAATCCGTTTTGAACGCAAAACCTGTAACGTTACAAGCAGCCAGCCTGGATTAAAACGTAAAAAGTGATGAATGTGTGGTGTCTTCTCTCTGAATTCTAAGTTACTTATTCGAATAAGGCACACGCAGATTCCATTGTGAACACCCCCCCCCCCCCCCCCTATAATTTTCTTTACTCTGTCTATGCACTGGACTAAGAAAATAACTGTTGCCTGATTCTGGGTATTAAGTATCAGTCTTTTTCAAAGACATATTCAGATTAAATCCGCTGACTATCACAAGCATTGGCACAATTTATGTATAAATCAAATCTTTCGCTGATTTGAATGTGATATTCTGACATTACATCTGCAATCAACGATCTTTGAACAACAACAACAACAATGGCGGATGAACAAATTCCTATTTGGGATATCCCGATTTGGCTACACATCCCCGAAGCTACATATACACAAAAGCAGCATGTATACGAAACCCAGCTGGTTTTTCCCTTCCCTTCCACCTAATTATAGTAATGTATTGTATATAATGTCCATGAACCATTATCGAATTCAATTTATGACTGAAGAAATAAACAATGTTTGATACCTCATAATCACATCAGAAGCACGCTTCTTCAAACTTTAAAATCTCTTCAAGGTAAAGACATGCACCACTTCATGTTATACATCTCAATTGTTTTTTCAAATCCTCAAATTTCAGTTCCATACGCTCGCAACGAAACTGTTTTTTACTTGTGAATCAAAGTGAATTTCATTCAAAGCATGGTATCTTTTCCAAACGATAGAAAAGGCATTCTTTGCACTGCATGTGAGGTTATCTCATGTCGAACCTGCGTGCAAGGTGATTACATAAAGAAAAATAAATCTCCAAATATTTATAACGGTTTAGTAAAGTATTACAACACAGCCACACATTCTTCGCTGTCTAGCTGCCAGTTAACATTCCCTTTTAACATAACAGTATTACTCCTGTCCAATTTTGAGCTTCAAAGCTGACGTTGTCAGCCCGCTATTTCTGATACCAAAAGAATATCATCTGCTAATGGCCCAAAGACAGCTGTAACACATCCCTCGGTAATTCAGCCGCATAAAACATATAATAAAGATAAAGTCCAAATCAAGTTCATCAATGAAAACAAAGAACAACACAGGACTGCTAGCTCTGCCTTGTTTAAGACACCCGGTACATATCTGTCAAATCATATCCATTGGTGACCTAATAATTCCCACTTCACATAAAGCTTTTAAATCGATCAATTTAACTTCCCTTTCAGGGCATTTTAAAAACAGCACTGTCTACACAAATACAAAAAAAAAACAACAAAAAAAGTTTATGTTCGTGGAGTCAAAGGCTTTTTTCCTCAAAATCCATGACTGAAGCATGAAAAATTTACCATTCCAGGAACCTT
>JADBJO010000501.1:448740-468740 GCA_016801955.1 Conus betulinus | reverse complement strand
GCTTATCCTGTGCTCAAGCTTAACGTCTAACTATTGATTTATCCTCATTTTAAAACAGGCCAGCCTGTAGCATCATGAACACGAGGATGTTGAAAAATCAGCTTTGATGACTTCTTCACTGACTGCCATGGATCAAAACGACCGTCCGAAAGACAGTAATGCTTTTTCTCTCTGTCGTACTCAATTTACGATGATGCAAAACTGGTAGCGAATCTTTGGTTTGAAAAAAAAAAAAAAGTCGGGAGGGGAGTAAAAGCGGGTGGAAGAAAGGAATTAGGAGGGGAGAGAGAGAGAGAGAGAGAGAGAGAGAGAGAGAGAGAGAGAGAGAGAGAGAGAGAGAGAGGGTACGATTCGCTGTCACTTAAAGACCACCCCACCATTCTCAAACAACGGGTTTAGTCTCTGCTCACTCCCATTTCTCAAAACTACAAGTTTAAAGGTAGTGGATTTGAGTGACGCCGTCCTAACGCTGAGAGGCAATATATTCAGCATCCAGTTGATCGGTCCAATCACTGTTGACCTCTCTGCAGAGGATTGATGAACCTCAGTCTGAAGAAATCCAGTCTGTTTTGGATTCTGCCCGTGGTAACAGCCCTTCATCTGTGTTAACCCGTTTGTCACCAGCACAGTTAGCAGCGCCGTCTGATGTGTGACAGTCATTCTCTTTCGTTGCAAGTCAGCTCATCTTTTCTTGAACCATTCTCTCGCTCCTTCGTGTAAAACAAACCAAACTAATTGTAGAGGAAATCCGTGTTTGTTTTTTTTCTACCTACTACTACTACTACTACTACTACTACTACTACTACTACTACTACTACTACTACTACTGGTGCTGCTGCTGCTGCTGTTGCTACTCTTGCTGCTGCTGCTACTGCTGCTGCTGCTACTACTACTACTACTACTACTACTACTACTACTACTACTACTACTACTACTACTACTACTACTACTACTACTACTACTACTACTACTACTACTACTACTACTTACAATAAAAATACAAGAAAAATGAGAGGAAGAAGAAGAGCAAAAAGAACAAAAACAACAACAACGACAACGACTACGACGGCGACGACGATGACAACAACAACAAACAACAATAGCAAGAAGAGCAAGAGAATGACAGTCGTCGTCGTCGTCGTAGTAGTAGTAGTAGTAGCTGTTAAAAAAAAAGTGGTAGTGGTAGTTGTTGTTCTTCTTCTTATTGTTGTTGTCATCAACAAAACAACAACAATCATCATCATCATCATCATCATCATCATCATCATCATCATCATCATCATCATCATCATCATCAAAACAATAACAACAATGAAAATAGTAATAATGATAATAATAATGATAATGATGATAATAATAATATGATCGTTATCATTATTATTATCATTATAACAATGATAGGAAAAATAGCAACAATAATAACAATTGTAATAGCAATGATAATAATAATAATGATAATAATGATGATGATGACCATAACAATAACAACAACAATAATCATCATCATCATCATGAACAACAACAATCATCATCATCATCATCATCATCATCATCATCATCATCATCATCATCATCATCATCACAACAATAACAACAACAATGAAAATAGTAATAATAATGATAATAATAATAATATAATAATTAATATTATTATAATATCATTAATGATAGTAATATCAATATCACAATGATAGTAATAATAGCTATATGAATAATTGTAATAGCAATTATGATGATGATGATGATGATGATGATGATGATTCGCTTAAGTCCAGCAGTAGTAGCAGCAGTAGTGATGATGACTGGCATGTATGTTGAGCCTTACCTTATGGATCAAGACGCTTTATATAGAAATATTCTCACACACATGGATACTCAATGGAATCCCTCTTCATGTCGTACAGATAGGGGGGGGGGGGGGGGGGCAACACACGCTACAAAATCCTTTGATGATTATGGACCTCGAAGTGCTTTTTGAAAAGAAAAGTTTTGATGCTGAATTTGAGAGATACAACAGAAGCAGAACGTCAAATTTTGAATGGATGGAAGTTCCCAAACCACGGAAAATAGGCAGAGAAGGACCAAAAACCATGACATTTAGGTTTAAAGTGCGTTTCTTTTTTAACGTGAGCTGACTGCAGGTGAAAATTGAAACAAACTGTAAACGAAAGCGGTCGACAAATAAATTACAAGACAAAACACGACGCGTTTTGACCTCTTAGGTCTTCTTCAGGCATTATAAACAACATTCAGAACAATAAAAGAACAGAAGAAACGAGCCATCACTTCTCTTCTCATAGTCAATCCTTCAACGCTCAACTTGCACCGAAGATGAGTGATTGCTCGTTTTTCGTTTTGCATTGTCCTGAGTGTTGTTTATCTTGCCTGAGGAAGACCTGAGAGGTCGAAACGCATCGTGTTTTGTCTTGTAATTTGTTTGTTCCCGTTTATTTGACGTACCCACCAACAATCTTTCTGAAGTGTTTTCGCTCAAGAAATCATGAGTTAGAAGAGGAATGAAAGGAGTGAGAGCGTTAGTGTGATCAGGTTACCAGAATCAGAGAAATAAATAGGAGCAGTACCGGTGACATTACTGGAACAGATGCAGATGTAATAAATAGGGCTGTACCGAAACATTAGGAACAGCGGGCTGTAATAAATAGTACCGGTGACATTACTGGAACAGATGCGGGCTGTAACAGATGCGGGCTAATAAATAGGAGCAGTACCGAACAGATGACATTACTGGAACAGATGCGGGCTGTTTTGTAGTTAACTCTTACAGGAACAGAAAGCTAGGTGAGTTTCAACAATGAATGAGTACAGGTTTGACGACAATGAGCCTTGCCAAAAGAAAAATTCTCTCCATGGCATTAGGTGAGGTGATACAAAGGTGCAAAAGTCATCGCCGAACAGTTATAAAACATTAGTGCCGAACTCGCATTCAAAATGCTAAAGGGAAAAATGGACTGGCAACAGCAAAAAATAAGTCAAAATCCATACAATAACATCTCCCTGCCCCCCCCCCCCCCCCTCTCCCTTGTCTCCACCGCCCATCCTCTCCTCCCAAATTCATTCTTTTCCACACACATCCCCCCCCCCCCCCCCCCCCCCCCCCCCCTCTGTTTTCCCCTCTCTCTTTACCCCTGACGTGAGTTTCACAATGCTAAACAAATCTCCGATTTCCGCTCAAGCTGAAAGAATGGCCCAGTCTAGACGTGTTTTTTCATCAGAATGCAGAGGACTGTGAAACCACAGACAGGCAGTGAAAGGTCTGGAATGTCCCGTGCATGTGATTTCATCAGTCGTGGCAGAAGAACGTTCCAGGG
Source organism: Conus betulinus (assembly GCA_016801955.1). NCBI lineage: Eukaryota > Metazoa > Mollusca > Gastropoda > Neogastropoda > Conidae > Conus > Conus betulinus. The sequence continues at coordinate 465,411 of JADBJO010000501.1, read as the reverse complement.
ACGGCTCGACCCACAACTATCGATGATCATGTTGCTGTACATCATTTCGTGTTATTTCGTTCCGGCTTGAAGGATTGAATTACCTTGATTATGAACGATACTGGTGTGGTCTCTCTCTCTCTCTCTCTCTCTCTCTCTCTCTCTCTCTCTCTCTCTCTCTCTCTCTCTCTCTCTCTCTGTGTGTGTGTGTGTGTGTGTGTGTGTGTGTGTGTGTGTGTGTGTGTGTGTGTGTGTGTGTGTGTGTGGTGTGTGTGTGTGTGTGTGTGTGTGTGTGTGTGTGTGTGTGTGTGTGTGTGTGACAGACAGGCAGACAGAGATAAAGACAGAGAGACAAAGAGAGGCAGACTGACATAAACAGAGACAGGCAGGCAGACATGTATATGTATAAGAGACCGACAGACTGACAGACAGGCAGACAGTAAGACAGACACTCGGAAACAGACAGACAGACAGACAGAGCAGAGAGAGAATTTCATAAAGGTTTAGTTTTTTTTTTTTAGACTGCAGGCCATTATACAACCTAATAAAAGAAGTGTGTGGGGGGAGTGGGAAAAGGAGGGAGGGTAACGAATTGGGATTTGGTGTGATGAGGTTCGCCTGCACCTTAATGTCAACCCCACGTTTTCTGTAAACGTGTCAGACTCTGTTCACTCCCATTCTGCAAAACTGTTTCATTTGTATTGACTTTGAGTGATAACATCCTAACGCTGTGTGACAGTATATTGAGGACCCAGACGGTTAGCCCTGTCACTGACGTTTCCGTGTGTTCTGACTCAGGAGTCTGATTTTAAAAAATTACCTTAGGGAAATTTTCGGCCAGCTACTGTAGGTCTTCATTTTCGGCCAGCTACTGCTGGCCGAAAATTTCCCTAAGGTAAATTTTTATTAGACTCCTGAGTCAGAACACACGGAAACATGAGTAACCCGGAGTCGGAAAGTGTTTTTGCTCAGTCACTGACGGCCCTTCCAGACGGATTATCCAGCCTTGGTCTCTGAAAGAAAATCAGCTTCTTTCGGATTGTGCCTGCGCTGAGGCTCTCACTTCTTTTAACCCATTCGTCACCAGCACTTCCTAGTGCTGGCAGTTGTAACCATCTCTTCCCCTTCACTGCTTGTCAGATCCCTTTCTTTTTCCTTTCATTAACTAAAGGCTTTTTCCTACTCCTTTGCTACTACAATAATAAAATGAGTGTAGAATAAAACCTATAATGCGTCGTGTCTTCTTTTCATAATACGATGCTATCAAGTTCAGCACATTTCCATTTGATTTTTTTTTTCAGTTGATAAGTTTTAAACACAAGTACCTCTACGGAACCCTTTCTTTAAGCCAGTTTTATGTAGTTGTTGCCCTCTTTAATAGTCTTAGCTTTCCACAGGGTTTTGGTGCGATTTTGTTCTTTGCTCTTTGTTCTTTTGATCCTTTACGATCTCGATTCACAGAAACAATTGGTACATCTTCAATTTTCTTAATGACTTTTCCAGACTAAACTGATGAATACTGGTGGCCATTGCAGGTTTGCCTCCACTCGTTACTGTTTTTTCATTGCTGCCACCTTTCAATCCATCGATTAAAGTGAAGCCCTTGTCACAATTTCTGTGTAATTTGCTGTAAAACATGATAATTAGCGTATGAATCTTACAATACATCTAACAGTATTCACAGCAGAAAATGCACCGAAGAGCACAGAAAAACTCAAGCTTGTGAGCTTTTTTTCCAGTATACGAAAAGGGACATACGGTTGAAATGTGTTCAGCCCTTATCGCAAGCTTCAGACCTTTACGCTTAAGGATACTGTAAACGAACCACACTTAATGTTTTGGAAAAAGAAAGGTGCCGCTGAAGAGATGTGATCATGTTCCATATTAAATTTCAGCTCAGCCATGCATTCATTTAGCAATATTCGCGCAAGTGACATAAACCCGAGCTATCATATTTACTACACCATGGCTGGAGTGGGTGGCGAAGAAGCAAGATAAACCCGAACATTGCTGTGGTGTTAGTGCTACACTGGCACTAAAATGTTAAAGCAAGAAATACTCTATAAGTATAACATCTCCCTCCTCCACACCCCTGCCCAAGTAGTCCCCTCCACCACCGCCATACACCATCATCCTCATTCCTTTCTAATCCTCCCCCCCCTTCACACAAGTTATACAGTGTTGACCAGATGTCTGATTTCCGTTCTAGCTAAGGAAATGGCCCAGTCTAGACGTGTTTCTCATCAAGGTGCAGAGGACTGTGACACTACAGACAGGCAGTGACCAGTCTGAGGTGTCCCGTGCGCGTGATTTCATCAGTCGTGGCAAATGCACGTTTCCGAGCGTTCTTGCCCCCACAGCGATTGATGACAATGTTGCTGTTCACTGGTTCGAGTCGCTTCATTCTCGTTTGAAGGATTCAGTTGCCTCCGTGATTGTGAATAAGACTGAGTTGCTCCCCCCCTCTCTCTCTCTCTCTCTCTCTCTCTCTCTCTTGTGTGTGTGTGTGTGTGTGTGTGTGTGTGTGTGTGTGTGTTTGTGTGTGTGTATGTGCGTACGTGCGTGCGTGCGTACGTGCGTGCGTGTGTGTGTGTGTGTGTGTGTGTGTGTGTGTGTGTGTGTGTGTGTGTGTGCAGTCACTGTGATAAGGACAGAGAGCACTTCAGATTGTCTTCTGTTTGTCAGTCACAAGCCATTGTACGAATCTATCAAGAGATGAGGGACAGCATGCGAGAGAGCGAGGGGAAAAAAAGGGACAGAGAGAGAGAGAGAGAGAGAGAGAGAGAGAGAGAGAGAGAGAGAGAGAGAGAGAGAGAGAGAGAGAGAGAGAGAGAGAGATTTCTAAGCTATGAACAGAAAAAAACAAAGTCGGCTAAAGAAAGATATCTGCGACGTGCGATTATCAATTCATCCTGACATTAAACAAGCCAGAATGTAGCTTCATGGAAGATGGAAAATCAGCTTTTCTATGATTGCCGTTGATCAAATAGACAGTCCAGAATAGTGTGATGCTTTTTATCTGTCAAAGTCAATTTACAATGATTCAGTACCAGTGGTACCGAAGTAGAGTGGTGGTGCTTTTTATCCATCAGTCAATTTACGATGGTTTCACTACTACCAACGAGTCAGGCATCTATGGAAAAGTGGGGAGGAAGGTGGATGACGGTGAGAGTGGGGGAAAGAGGAAGATTGGGGATGGGGGAATGTAGGAATCTCCATCACTACCGTCTCTTTCTTCTGAACAACATTTCAGCCTTTGCTTACTTCCTGTCCACACAGCTCCTAGTTCATATTTGCTGACTTTGAGTAATATCATCCTAACGCGGTGCGACAGTACACTTAGAATCCAGCTGGTCAGCCCAATCACCTGTGACCTCTCCCGAGTGGATTGTTTAGCCTCAGTATCTGAAGAAAACCAGCTTTCCTGGAATCTGCCCACGCTGACAACCCTTCACTTTTGTTAACCCATTCATCACCAGCATCTAGTCAGTGAGGACAGTCTTTCTCTTTCAAGGCTCGTCAGCTCACTATTTCCTGGACTGCTCTCTCGCTCTTTTGTACAAAATAAACTCGAAATGATCGTGGTGTGACATCAATGTTTCGCACGTTTTATTTTCTGAAGAAGAAGAAGAAGAGGATTTAGAATGATAATGATGATGTTGATAATGATAGTGATAATAATGATGGCAAAAATAATAATAATAATGATAATAATGATGATGATAATAATCATAATAGTAATAATAACAATTATAATAATGATAGTAAAAATGATGATGATGATGATGATAATAATAGTAATAATAATTATCAAATAACAATAACGATAATAACAATAGCTAGCATTTATGAGAGTGCTTTAGCTATCTAGACTCTTACAAAGATACATTATAACACACTCGCAGTCCTTTTTCATAGCCCTATAGACGCAAGTACAAATTACAAAAACGTTTGAAGATTCTGGACCTGGAAGGGCGGTTCAAAGAGCCCAATTTGAGGCAGTATGTGCTTGCTCGTTCTTCTATTTCATTACCTTGAATGTTGTTTGTCTTGCCTGAAGGAGACCAAAAATGTCGAAACGCGTCGTGTTTGTCTCGTAATTTGTTTGTTTCTTTCGTTCAGCGGCATAGCAATGTTTGTTTTTTTCAGTTGCTTCAGTTTCTGCCTGCAGTCAACTCACTTTGAAACTATCAAAAAGTCAAGTTGTAAGTCTGGGTTTGAAAGAAACAGCCTAAGTGGTGTGTCTAATTTGAAACGGAAGGAAGTTCCAAAACTGGGGACCATAAAAAGAGTGCGAATGGAATCCATGAGATTTTCGTTTGAAGCGTTCTGCCGAAGAGGTAGTGAATCAGAAGAGAGCATGTACTGTGGAAACAGAACAGACATATGAACAGGAGCAGAGCAGAGAGCATATTCTGCCTCTTTAGTCAGTCCTTACAGAGGCAGGGAGCTAGTGGAGGTTTATTGATAAAGGGGTACAGGACTGACGACTTGAAGCCTTCCAAAAACAAAAGAAAATCATTCTTGTCATGGCATTGCTTGAGGTGGTGCAGAACTGTGACATTATGGCTGAACATATCTGTAGCGTCTGTGCTGTTCTGCCACTGATAGTGTATCCGCAAAACGACCAGTCATTTCATTGGCTAGTATCTCCCAGCCCCTCCATCTTCCCACTTCTACACACGCAAATCAACTGCAATTGTTCCCCATAATCACATATCCCTCCATTCATTCTTCCCCCGATTCGGCCCCGAGTTTTACAATGCTAAACAAATCTCTGATTTCTGTTGAGCTGGAAAAATGGCCCAGTCTAGACGTGTTTCTCGTCAGAATGCAGAGGACTGTGAAAATACAGAAAGGCTGTGAAAGGTCCGAAATGTTCCGTGCATGTGATTTCATCAGTCAGGGATGATGGCTCGCTTACAACTATCGATGGTTATCTTGTTTTGCATCAGTTCATGTTCTTTATGGTTTAGGGTTTCCATTTCCTCGATTTATGAACATTACACAGAGTAGCGTCTCTCTCTTTCCATCTCTCTCTCTCTCTCTCTCTCTCTCTCTCTCTCTCTCTCTCTCTCTCTGGTGTGTGCGTGTCCATGTGTGTGTTGCACAGGTACTGTGTGTGTGTGTGTGTGTGTGTGTGTGTGTGTGTGTGTGTGTGTGTGTGTGTGTGTGTGTGTGTGTGTGTGTGAGAGAGAGAGAGAGAAATTGAGTGATGAGTGAGTGAGTGAGTGAGTGAGTGAGTGAGTGAGTGAGTGAGTGAGTGAGTGATAATCTTTATCCCCAAGGGTAACAGAAAAGCAACGAGATACTTTTTTTTCATCTGACTCTTGTCCCTTCAGGGACACAGAGAGGGGGAAGAGAGAGAGAGAGCGAGCCAGACAGAGACAGAGAAACAGAGACAGAAGAAGAAGAAGAAGAAGAAGAAGAAGAACAACAACAACAACAACAACAACAACAACGACAACAACAAGAATGAGAGAGATGCAGACAGACACAGTGGCAAACAGAGAGAGAGAGAGACGGAGACAGAAACAGAGATAGAGACAAACACACACACACACACACACACACACACACACACACACACACACACACACACACACACACACACACACACACACACACACACATGCGCACGCACGCACACACGCACGCATACACACACATCCACACACACTTATTTCATATAAATGGCTTACCATTGTATACAGAATGTTGTTGTTAAATGTTTGCTGCTGCCGATATCTCATTACAATCTCATAGTAGTAACCCCACTGAACTGGTAAGTAACCTGTAGAAAAAAAAATTAACAAGCTAATTACATGGACAGAAATAGAAATGAATCACATGTCCGTCAATGCCAGGAAAACCAAATGCATGTATGTCACAACACGTCAAAATGGCAGAAAATTAAATCCTCATTCGCGCCATTACATGTCCAAGGACAAAAGATTGAAGAGGTTACATCGCATAAAGTCTTAGGTGTCATCCTTGACAACGATTTATCTTGGTCTTACCACAATGCGGATCTTGGAACACGTATTTCTAAGAGAATATATCAACTTTCGAAAATTAAAAAAAAATTCTAAATCTTCATTCCAGAAAGATATTCTTTCATGCTCACATCCTTACTCTTATCAATTATGCATCCACGTTATGGGATAATGCCAGTGAAACTAATCTGAAACAAGTAAGTCGTCTGCATAAGAGGGCCATTGATTTAATTCAGCTGAAAATCCAATATCTTCACGAAGAGTGACTGCAAAACTTTAAATATTCTGCCATTTTAAAGACAGACTCTACCTCAACCAATGCTGATGCATGCACAATGTAATGATTGGATCAGCCCCAAGGAAAATCATTTAAAGGTTGTCGTCAATAGAAATAAACATACACACATAAGCTGTCTCTTCCCAGACCTCGAAGTACTCTTTATAAATCAAGTTTTCTGTATTCTGGAGGGACCGCATGGAATAATTTGCCTTCCTCCATGAAATCATGTCCCTCGAAATAGACATTTTAACAAAGCACAAAAAATGCCTTCATAGAAACTCTGAGCAGAAATTAAAGTCATTTCCATCAAAACGATAATCTTAGACCTCTCTCTCTCTCTCTCTCTCTCTCTCTCTCTCTCTCTCTCTCTCTCTGCTTGAACTTGATGTTCCAACAATAATTTATCATTGTTTTATATTTGATATTTGTATAGCATGATATTTGTATTTGCATGAGAGAAATTGTGTGCTTTTAAAAATTTGTTGAACTTGTGGTGTAGTTTCTTTCTTGTTTATGAGGGCAGGATGTACAAAAAAGCTGGAAAGCTTATTCTTTAACCCTCAATAAAGATAATGTTGACTTGAACTGAGAGAGACAGAGAGACAGAGAGACAGAGAGAGACAGAGAGAGAGAGAGAGAGAGACAGAGACAGAGACAGAGAGAGTTTAAGTTTAGTTTTTTTTCGCCTACAGGCCAGTTTATAACCTTATTAAAAGATGTGCGCGTGCGTGTTCGTGCGCACGCGCGCGCTTGTGTGTGTATGTGAGTGTGTGTGTATGTGTGTGCGCATATGTGTGTGTGTGTGTGTGTGTGTGTGTGTGTGTGTGTGTGTGTGTGTGTGTGTGAGTGTGTGTGTGTGGTGTGTGTGTGTGTGTGTGTGTGTGTGTGTGTGTGTCTGTCTGTCTGTCTGTCTGTCTGTCTGTCTGTCTGTCTGTCTGTCTGTTGTAACGGAGTGGGTGGTGGTGTGGTAGGATTAGCTTTCACATTTATGACAACCCCATTGTTTTTTCTCTAAAACGTTTTGGTCTACCGTCATTCCCATTCCACAAAACCATTTCACTTGCAAACATAGAGTCCCGAAAATGACGTGTATCCGAGCTATCAAATTTACCACGCCATGGCTGGATTTAGTGGCAAACATGCAGCATCAATAAGAACCCTTTCTATAGCATGAACGCCGCAGTGGTACTCAAAATGTTAGAATACAAAAAAAGGACCGACGTCTGCAAAGAGATCAGTAATATCCATACGATAACACCACCCTCCCCACCCCCACCCCTAACCTACCCCCATCCGCTCACCCCAGACACCACCATTCCCATTCTTCCCCATCTCCCACCCGAGTATTACAATGCTGACCAAATCTCTGATTTCTGTTCAGGCCGCAAAAATGGCCCAGTCTAGACACGTTTCTCCTCAGAATGCAGAGGACTGTGAAGCTACAGAAGGCAGTGAAAGGTCTGGAATGTCCCCGTTCCATGATTTCATCAGTCGTGGCTGATGCATGTTGATTGGAGTTCCGAGCTTCACCAGTATCGAGGATTGTGTTACTGGATATCTTTGAAATGCCTCATTCTCGTGTGAAGGATTCAGTAATCTCTGTGGATGTGATCAACATCCCCCCCCCCCTCTCTGTCTGTCTGTCTGTCTGTCTCTCTCTCTCTCTCTCTCTCTCTGTCCGTCTCTGTCCCTCTCTCTCTCTCCTCTCTCTCTCTCTCTCTCTCTCTCTCTCTCTGTCCGTCTCTCTCTCTCTCTCTCTCTGTCCGTCTCTCTCTCTCTCTTTGTCCGTCTCTCTCTCTCTCTCTCTCTCTCTCCGTCTCTCTCTCTCTCTCTCTCTCTGTCCGTCTCTCTCTCTCTCTCTCTCTCTCTCTCTGTCCGTCTCTCTCTCTCTCTCGCTTGTCCGTCTCTCTCTCTCTCTCTCTCTCTCTCTCTCTCTCTCTCTCTGTACGGTCTCTCTCTCTCTCTCTGTCCGTCTCTGTCCGTCTCTCTGTCTCTGTCTATGTCTCTGTCTCTGTCCCGTCTCTCTCTCTCTCTCTCTCTCTGTCCGTCTCTCTCTCTGTCCGTCTCTCTCTCGTCTCTCTCTCTCTCTCTCTCTCTCTCTCTCGCTCTCTCTCTCTTCACTACTCCTCTCTCTCTCTCTCTCTGTCCGTCTCTCGTCCGTCTCTGGCCTTCTCTCTGTCTCTGTCTAGTCTCTGTCTCTGTCTCCGTCTCTCTCTCTCTCTCTCTCTCTCTCTCTCTCTCTCTCTCTCTCTCTCTCTCTCACTGTTATTCTTCACTACTTCATCATCTTTGTTTTAATTGCTATAGTATGGCCTTACTCTGTATTGCAGAAGAGCGTAAAGATTAAACTAGATTGTTGCACTCTCCCAATCCTCTATTTTGGGCCAAAAAAAATGTTGGATACAGTCCCCCTGCGGCCACGTGGGCTAAACATCCACAAATGAAAGTGAGTTTTGACTCTCTCTCTCTCTCTCTCTCTCTCTCTCTCTCTCTCTCTCTCTCTCTCTCTCTCTCTCTCTCTCTTCTTGGCAATTCTTTGATGCCATGCCGTTTCCACTGAATGGCTGTTCTGGACTAGATCTCGTCCAATTTCCCCCTCTAAATGCGAAAATGCGGAAAAAATGAGGATAAACAATTCAAATAGAAGGGCGGGAAGGAAGGAGAAATGTATTCATCGGAGGAAAGAAATATTGAATGAAGGAGGAGATGAAAAACAGAAACAGCCATAACAAGGAGATGAGTGAAATACAAATACAGTATCTATATTGAGTATGATAATTACTTTGTCAGAAATATGATGAATTATGAAATATTTTAACATCTCTCTCTCTGTCTCTCTCTCTGTCTCTCTGTCTCTCTCTCTCTCTCTCTCTCTCTCTCTCTCTCTCTCTCTCTCTCTCTCTCTCTCTCTCTCTCTCTGTAACAGGTGGAAGGGGGGAGTAGATGGGAAGATAGTAAAAGACAGCACACACGAGAGAGAGAGAGAGAGAGAGAGAGAGAGAGAGAGAGAGAGAGAGAGAGAGAGAGAGAGAGAGAGAGGAGAGAGAGAGAGAGAGAATACAAATGATTTATTCAGTAAGAGACATTTGCCTTTATGAAAGATCAGCATGAAAAAGTCACAGGCATAGCAATTTTAAAATAGACACAGAGAGAGAGACAGACAGACAGACATACATACAAAGAGACAGACAGACAGAGACAGACAAAGAGACGGAGAGACAGACAGACACACAGAGAGAGAGAGAGAGAAGGAGGAAAGGTGTGGAGGTAGGGAGGGAGAGGCGTAGGGAGGAGGGTAACATCAGCAACAACAGCATGAGAACAACCACAACCACAAAAAACAAACACACAAAAGAAAAAAAAATTTTTTTTTTACATCTTAGAACACCTTCATTTCGGAGATCGGACAAAAAGAACGACTCTCTGAGCAAATGAAGTCAATGTACGGCTTCCATGCTCCCAGCTCCCAGTCCTCCCAGAGGTCAGCATCGTTCCTGGCTTCCCCTGGTCAATCGATTGACCTCAGCCCCTGTCAGGGCGGGGGAAAAACAGTGTGTCAACTGCATCATGGTGGGGGGCACGTGGGGTCTAGCGGTCATCAGAGTGGCGTTGTGAGGGGAGAAAAAGCAATGGCAGAGAAAACATTGACATTCCTTCAGGAGAAAGATGGCGGGAGGGTACCTGACTGGCCCGGTGGTTGAGCACCTAGTGATCAAAGGTTGCGGGTTCGAATCCTATTAGAGCCCATCATACGGAACCGCCATCATCGCTGCCTATCTCAACGTATTGTTGTGATGACGTCTATCAGTGTCCATAGATGTCTTCTTTACATTTTCCTGGTATGAGCATTCCAGTCTATCATATTACTGTTTGTGGGGTTTAAACCTTAATATATGCCACTAATTCATTGACTTAGTGAGCGGCGGTGATGGATACCACGCTGGAGGATTATTGACAAGATGGATGCCAGTATGCTGTTCAGTGAGTGATGTGCGCCCACCAAGGGCAATGATGGTCATCAAGTCTGCTAGAAAGGCGTGGTGGGTAGAAAGAGATTGTGGGACTGGAAATGACTTAACAATCCGACACTGGCAATCAAGAGAGGGACTCTCAAGGAAAACAAATACGCTGGTTCCGGCCAGTCGCACTTTTTTTTCAACAGACAGATTTTTCTCAGCATCCAGCTTGCCATCTTTCTGCAGTGGTGGTCTCTGTAGTAATAGTCCTGTGCCAGGCACTGTGATCCAGTGCTGCCAACCTCAGGGAACAGGCATCCGGCAATTCTGCCAATAACTTCGCGCTGCTTGACAAATGTTCATGCACTCGGGGAATCCACTGGCGGTGCCAGACAAATGTTTCTGTGTGCTTCGGTAAATGTTACTAGCATTGCGAGGTGAATACTTTTCTGTACTTGTCAGTGAATGGCGGGACAAAAAATGTGCGAGTATTTCAGACTGCCGGCTCCGCTTCGTTGATAGATGAAACTGTTTTCTTTTGTGGGCTCGAGCATGGAAAGTTGGCGTGGGTTAACTCAGACAACAAAATCCCTACACCATTTGTTCTGTTAAAAAGACTGTAATCATGGGCACAGAACTGGCTGTGCTATTTCGTACAGTCGCTGTTTTGTTTTTCTTTCCGTTCTTGTCGTCGTTGTAGACGTCATCATCGTCGTTGTCGTTACCGTTGTAACTTTTGTTAGTGGCACTGTTGTTAACTTTCACTATGATAAGCTCATTGTTGTGAACAATGTCTTTTTTTTTCCTCCGTCTGCACTAAAAGTTACTACGTCGAGTGCAACAGCTGAGTGGTTGAAACACTGAAATCTTACCCTGATAGTCAGGGCTCGAATCTTGGTACAGCATGGAGGGGAACCGGAGGAATCAAATTGTTGTCCCCATCGTCCAGACCAATGTATACGCTTCACAGTGAGCTAGGGATGCAGTAATCCACACTGTGAACTCAGAGGGTAGGCATGTGCATGATAAATAGTGTGCTTCAGTTCACATCTAAGCATACATCCTCCTGTGACAGAAATGTGCATGATGACTCATCCCTTTGTCGGTGAAAGATTTACATTATCCAAATTTATTCCGCTTTCATTGTGTAAAGCTGCAGATTAATTGATTTTGACGGATTTGGGTAGAATTATGATTAAAAGTAAGCTGATAGTACCTTTATCTCAGTATATGCTCTTGGAGAATATTATATGTGTACGTTAAAGATGCCGGATACTCCTTGAGTGTCTGGTGGGATACGAACACACGAAAGAAACCAGCAACGCTAGGACGCTTAACAATTGTAAAAAACACCTCTTTCTGAGTGTCTACGAACCTGTTCAGCCACACACTCCTCGTTATCTCCCCCCCCCCCCCCCCCCCCCCCCCCCCCCATTCTTCATTCTTCTTCCAACACGGTCAAACTTAATCTGCCGAGCTAACATTTGAAATGCGTAAAATTCTACAGTATGCACCCCTCCCTAATGAACTACACTGGCTTCCAGTGGATTCCCGAGTAAGATGCGAAATGTGCGGTGTTTGTTTCCTTGTTATTTCTAAAAACTGCATTCAAATATCTCTCGGAACTTTCGAACATTTCCATGTATTCAAAATCTCTCCACCATACAAACTGACAACAAGATTTTTCTGGCCGCAAAGTTCAATGGCGAGAAAGAGCGTAAAGAGGCATTCACTGGTTCTGCTGTATGAACATGGAACTCCTCCGATGCCTCTGTGCCTCTGTCCATCACACTTAGGATAACAAGTCTTGAAACTTTCTTTTCTAGCAGTTTGTCACATAATGCACACCGTCCAATAGAATTTTCTGTCTCTCTGGAACCCATCTTTGTCTCTAAAGAGAGAGAGAGAGAGAGAGAGAGAGAGAGAGAGAGAGAGAGAGGGAGAGAGAGAGAGAGAGAGCTAGAGAGACAGGGAGACAGAGAGAGCGTGTGTTTGGATGGGTGGGGGCGAGGGTGAACGGGTTGGATGAAAGGGGAGGTAAAGAGGACCAGGAAGCTGGAGAATGTGGAGGGTGATTTGTTATGGGCAGGCGTGAGGATGTGGGAAGGACAAGGGGTGCACATGCAAGTCGGTGTGTTGTGTCCGATGCAGATAGGATGATCATGATAATCATGCTGCTGCTGCTGCTGCTGCTGCTGCTGCTGCTGCTGCTGATGCTGATGATGATGATGACGATGATGATGATCATGATCATGATCATGATCAGGATCAGATCAGGATCAGGATCATGATCATCATGATCATGATAATCATGCTGCTGCTGCTGCTGCTGCTAATGATGATGATGAAGATGATGATGATGATGATGATGATGATGATGATGATGATGATGATCATCATCATCATCATCATCATCATCATCATCATCATCATCATTATTTTTTTTATTTTCATCATCATCATCATGCATGCTGCTGCTGCTGCTGCTGCTGCTGCTGCTGCTGCTGCTGCTGATGATGATGATGATGGTGATGATGATGATGATGATAATGATGATGATTTCACATTTCTGGGGAGGTAGAGGAAGTGCACGGCAGAGAGGGATAGGGGCACTTACGGGATTTTTGTTAACTGTTTTGTTTTCTTTCATTCTGTTTTTTTTGATTTATAGTTTTACTTCCTCGCTCAGCGAGGTCCCGCCAGTCAAACACACGCTGCAGTCCACATTACAAGTTGTGATTTCTGCTCGCCTGACTCTGTCATATTTTTCTCTCGATCGACGTTGTCAAATTATTATTTCTTTGCCTTCTGTTTTTCTGCTGAAAACTCCCTGATGTCTTCACGTCGCTTTTTTTCCCAAACTGTCCAGAGCTGACAAATCCATACTGCAGAGACTCAGCAAGGAAGAGGGCGAGGGAAAACAGAAAGCAATGGAAATTTTCATCAGGTATTGTCCAGGCTGCCACACTCACTTTTTTCTGATTTTGAGATGTCTAGGTTTGATTGTATTGCCCTTTTTATGATTTGCTACATGGAAAACATTATTGTGACCCCGGTGAGAGTGTCTTAAGAGATAGTGTGGATAAAGATGGTAGGAAGGAAATACAGGCGCAGGACAGGGTGATTTCGAAGGGTAAAGTACAACACAAAGTGTGTGTGTGGGGGGGGGGGGAGATTTTCTTTTTTTACCTTGATGAAAATAATAGGAATCCTACAATATGACTCCTTCATTCAGCCCATGTGTGGCCCTTGTGGATGGCCGGACTATAAACACTATGACTGGGCTTTCTTATTGACACTTTGAAGAGTCTTTTGTTCGAGATTTGGAAAAAAAACGATTTGTACGTCTTCAAATTTTTGAAAATCGTTTTTTCTTGTCTCGACTAAGTTGACAGCCATCGATGGACGTGACAGATTCGCCTTCATTCAGCACTGCCTTCTACATCCCGTGACCTTTCAAATCGTCAGTGTAAGCTAATTGCTGGTCACAACTTCAGGGAGTTTGTGCTGACCAAAATCATCAGCGCATGAATCTAACAATGAATCTAACAGTGTTGACAACAGAACATGCACTGGCCAACACAGGGAACTCAAGCTCGGAAGCTACTTTTCTTCATGAAAAGAGCAACATGCTATTGGCTTTGTTCAATCCTTATTGCCAGCTTGGGACCTTTAAGCTGAATGGCTATCAATACAGAACACATCTAATGGTTGAAAAAATAAAAAGATCCCTCAAATGGATGAGTCACACATCAAATGTTAGTTCATCTGCTGATTCATTTTCACAAGACTCGCCTAAATGTAATACGTACAGAGATTAAGTCGCAAAAACTGACAAGCTTCTGATCTATCGAGTTTCTAATATCAGCTCCAGATTCGAGACAAAAAAAAAGCACCATCAACGCCCAAATTCATTATCATGCTAGTGTGACATTGGCATTCAACATGTCAAAGTAAATACTGGACAAACGTCTGCAAGGAGATCAGTCTACATCCATTGGATGAAATCTCCCTTTCTCTCATTCCTGCCTGTCTCCAAACGCTCCCTCTATACACCACCATACCCATTCTTCCCCCTTTTTTTTTTGCCATGATGTTAACAATGCTAACCAATTCTCTGATTTCCGTTCAAGCTGAAAAAAAATGGCCCAGTCTAGACGAGGCTCTCATCAGAATGCAGAGGACTTGTGAAACGACAGACAGGCAGTGAAAGGTCTGGAATGTCCCGTGCATGGATTTCATCAGTCGTGGCAGAAGAACGTTCTAGAGACGGCTTGCCCCCACAACTATAGATGAGTACGTTGCTGTTCATCTGTTCAAATGGCTTCATTCCTGCTCGAAAGATTCAGTAACCTCCATGCATGTGAAAATACATAGCTCTCTCTCTCTCTCTCTCTCTCTCTCTCTCTCTCTCTCTCTCTCTCTCTCTCTCTCTCTCTCTCTCTCTCTCTCTCGCCTTCGCAATTCCTTCATTCCATGCCATTTGCACTGAAAGGCTCTTCTGGACTACATCTCATCCAATTCCCTCCTCCAAATGCTGAACATAGGAAGTTACGGTGTACAAGGATGAGGAGAACGGTGAAAAGAAAAGTGATAGATTAAAGTGATGAAGAACAGCAACAGTAGTAAAAAACAACAAGAGCAATCCTAAGAAGACGGTGTTCATAATAAGTATGATAATAACCGGGACAGTGAATTTCAATGCAACATCTCTCTCTCTCTCTCTCTCTCTCTCTCTCTGTCTCTCTCTCTCTCTCTCTGTCTGTGTGTCTGTGTGTGTGTGCGTCTGTGCGTGTGCAAGAGTCTGTGTGTGTGTGTGTGTGTGTGTGTGTGTGCAAGTGTGTGTGTGTGTGTGCGCGCGCGCGCGCGCGCGCGGTGCACGTGTGTGTGTGTGTGTGTGTGTGTGTGTGTGTGTGTGTGTGTGTGTGTGTGTGTGTGTGTGTGTGTGTGAGAGTGCGCGCGTGCGTGCGTGCGTGCGTTTTGCATGGTGAGATAGAAGAGAAAAACAAAGAGCAAACAGAAATACAGACAGAGAATACGGATGATACATTCAATTAAAGACACGCGCTCTTATGAAAGTAGCAAGAACAATAATCACAGGCACTGCGAATATGACAGACAGACAGACAGAGAGTGAAGGGGGAGATGGCAGGAAAGGTGAAGGGATGAGAAAAACATAAGCAACAACAGCATTACAACAGCCACAAAAACAAACAAACCCACTCACAAAAGGGAAAGATATGCGGGTTACACACCTTCATTTCGGAGATCGGACAAAAAGAACGACTCTCTGAGCGATGAAGTCAATGTACGGCTTCCATGCTCCCAGCTCCCAGTCCTCCCAGAGGTCAGCATCGTTCCCTGGCTTTCCCTGGTCAATCGATTGACCTCAGCCCCTGTCAGGGCGGGGGAAATAGTGTGTCAACTACATCATGGTGGAGGGGCACGGGGGTCTAGCGGTCATGAGAGCGGCGTTGTGAGAGGAGAAAGCAATGGCATCATGATGATGGCCATCAAATCTGCTTAGCAAGGCGTGGTGGTGCAGGAGATCGTGGGGACTGGAGGTTACTGAACAATCCGACGCTGGCAATAAAGCGGAGGACAGTTTCTGGCCAGTCGCGCTTTTCTCAGCAGGCACACATTTTTTTTTTACAGCATTCAGTGTGCCATCCTTTAGCCGTGGTGGCTCCTGTGGTGATGGTCCTGTGCGAAGCATTGCGGTCCAACGCTGCCAGCTTCTGGGAACAGGCACCCAGCAGTTCAGCCAATAACTTCGCGCTGCTTGACAAATGTCCGTGCACTCGGGGAATCTACTGGCGGTGCCAGATGAATGTTTCTGCGCGCTTCGGGAAATGTTACCAGCATTGCGAGGTGAATAGCTTTTTCTCAACATGCCAGTGAATGGTGTGACAAAAATATGAGTATTTCAGATTGTCGACTTAGCTTTGCTGATAAATGAACCAGATTTCGTAAGAGTGCTCGTGGATGCAAAGTGGGCGAGGGGTAACATAAACAACCAATTTCTTCACCATTTGTGTTATGTTATTTTTTGGGGGGGGGGGGGGGGGGGGGGGGAGACAGGGGGGGTATTGTTGTCATTTTTGTTTTTGTTTTGTTCTTTCGTCGTCGTCATCGTCGTCGTTCTTGTTGTTGTAATTTCTGTTGTTCTTGCTTTCGATTTTGCTGTTGTTTTTGTTAATGATTTTTTTTTTGCAATAAGTACATTTGCTGCAACCAGTGAGATTTTCTCTGTCTGCAACAACCGTGACTCTGTCCGGGGCAATAGTTATGTGGTCGAATCACTAGAAACTCACTCGAGCGATTAGGATTCGAATCCTGGTAGAGCATGGAGGGTAACTAGAGGAATCAGAGTTCCCCATTGTCCGGGCCACATGTGCCCTTTAAAAAATTGCAACTGGTACAGTAAAGCGCACAGCGAACTCAGGAACTCTCACAAAAG
>JADBJO010000501.1:438740-441240 GCA_016801955.1 Conus betulinus | reverse complement strand
GTTTATGTGAATTATATGAAGCTTTTTAATGACTTTTTAAACTAAACATATATTTAGCTAAAACTTTGAATAACAAGAAAGAAAATTATTACCTATATATTTGTTGTTCACTTTTTTGTATGCGTATTTTAATTCGTGAGAGGGAGAGAAAAAAAAAGAAAGAGACACACAGAGACAGACAGAGAGACAGACAGACAGACAGGCACACACACACACACAGAGAGAGAGAGAGAGAGAGAGAGAGAGAGAGAGAGAGAGAGAGAGACAGAGAGAGAGAGAGAGTGCATATAGATAATACAACGATCACACAGTATAACGGGGTTTTATCTAAGAGAGTTTTTGTTACTTGTAATCATTATGACATGGTAGTATTCGTCCTGATGAATGATATTGATCCGCTCTCACTTAGAAAAAAAAATTATGAACATGTAATGCAGAACTTTACATATGTATTCATTCAATCACTTCAGCATACTGCCGACACATTCAACAATTCGAACAGTTCAATCAACGATGCTTGCGCAAGATCTGCGGCATCAAATAGCAATACAGAGTGCAGTGTCCAACCTAACAAGTCCAGAAGAAGTGTGGCTTACCCAGTATTGTGTGTATACTCATCAAAAGCCAGCTCCAATGGACAGGACACATTGTCTGTCTGGAGGACAGAGAATTCCAAAGATGCTGCTCTATGGACAACTGAAGGAAGGACAGCATGAACAGGGCAGGCCTCTCAAGAGATAAAAAGACACCTCGAAACCCAACTTCTGAAGCGACAACATCAATACTACTTCCTACGAAGATGTCGCCCCTGATACAACACAGTGGAAACAATGGTGTACCCAGAGCACAAAGACATTGAGCACAACAGACTAACCGCCATCCAGGAAAAGAGGAATCGGCGAAAACGGACTCCATCCTTACAGGACTCCATTCCATGCAGTGTCAGTGGAAGGCTAGGCTTTGTGCCTCAAGAACTGGTCTTCATACCCACATGAGGACCCACATCAGCACATGACCTGCCTGCCTACTCATCTTTCAGACACGATGGAAGAATCCATCATCAGCGTACTGCGCACACGTCCTTGAAGAACCAAACAACGTAAAGAAAGCAGTCACCACATTCTGTTCAGCTTTGTCCAGTTCCAGCATTGCTTAACACGCCCGCAACCAACTGACAACATTTTCCCATAGGAACATGTAGAAAGGACAAATTTCCCCCCCATATCCGAGAATGGAGCACAGCCCATCCATCAATGTCCAGCCTCAGAGACAGACGGGGAGCGTTAAAAGCCGAATCCAGGCGCACTGCCGACGAGAGAAAACGGGGATTTTCTTTTTCTCCTTTGGTTCCACAGGGGACAGAGGCTCTGTAGGCTGCTGTTATCTTCGTCTCCTTCTTGGCATGTAGGCCGACAGGGTACACAATCAAGCCAGTCCAATAGTGGGTGGTGGTCGAACAGGTGGGTGGAAGAAGAGAGGGGGGCTACCACTTCCTGTAACACCTCCCTCCCCAGTCTTTTGTCGTCTTCATCCTCCTCCTACACCTCCTAAAAAATGTAATGAAAAAAATGAATGGCAAAGTGTGTCTAAAAAAGTACATTCTGAAGAGAGAGAGAGAGAGAGAGAGAGAGAGAGAGAGAGAGAGAGAGAGAGAGAGAGAGAGAGAGAGAGAGAGAGAGAGACTGCTCTCGTACGGGTCGTTGACTTCTTCGAAAGGGTAGAAGCAATTACTCACATTCTCAAATGTAAATTTGTTTGATATTAATTGTTTGTTTCGTCCAGTTGGGGGTGGGGGTGGGGGGCGGGATTTGGGGTGGGGGAAAGGCGGAACGCTAAATTTGCCAACGTCTCAACAGTCTTAGGTATTTGAACGGATATTTTGCTGTAAGTACTTCCTTAAGCATGTAAAATGTAATTAAGTTAATAAGTATTATTTTATATTTGTATGTATCTATGTATTTATGTATCTGTGCATGTACGTTTGCATGCATGCATGTATAAATGTATATGCGTTGTAGATCTATCTATCTATCTATCTATCTATCTATCTATCTGTCTGTCTGTCTGTCTGAAAATATATCTGTCTACCTAACTGTCTACCCATCTGTGTGTGTGTGTGTGTGTGTGTGTGTGTGTGTGTGTGTGTGTGTGTGTGTGTGTGTGTGTGTGTGTGTGTGTGTGTGTGTGTGTGTGTGTGTGTGTGTGTGTGTGTGTGTGTGTGTGTGTGTGTGTGCGCGCGCGCGCACACACACACAAAATAAGTCTAAGCCTGTATTTCCAGAGTTTGTAAAAGTAGCGTCTTTAAATCTGGCCTTTTTTGAAATCTTAAGATTTTAAACAGAGAGTGTAAAGCATTTTTTCCACTAAACTGTGAACATTTTGAGTCATTGGGTGTTATGAAAAACCGACTGCCGCGCGTGCAGTTTTGTTCGTTTTGTTTTGCTGAAATTGTACCATTTTTTGGCAATTGATAGTCTCAGAATGCATTCTGAACTTATAA
>JADBJO010000501.1:428740-431240 GCA_016801955.1 Conus betulinus | reverse complement strand
TACACGGAACTGGCTCTAGTCCTCTGGGAAGCTTCTTGCCTCTCGTAACATTAGCTTCCTCATCACTCCAGCTCCATGCTGTGATTCATACCCTGTTCACCCCCCCCCCCCCCCCCCCCCCCCCCCCCCCCCCCCCTCCTCTCCCCTCCTCTCCCTTACCATCATAACCATTTCCCGTTGGTCACTCAGTCTTTACTACCTCCTAATTCATACTTATTATCGCACAGTGCCTCCCATCATTCCTCCCTTTACCTTACCTCCCTTACCTTTACCTTACCTGCCGGTCTTTGCCACCCATATCCTAAATCTGTCCCATGTTCGTAACTATTCACAACAAACACCACCCCACCAACCACTCTCTCTCTCTCTCTCTCTCTCTCTCTCTCTCTCTCTCTCTCTCTCTCTCTCTCTCTCTCTCTCTCTCTCTCTCTTGCATAGCCCTAAAGGAAGCTAGTTAGTTACATCCAGGTCTAGCATCCACGACAAGCAAAGCTGATATAGCCACCAGGGATAAACATCCTAGGGGAACGGCGTTAGGGGCCTGTCTAACACGATTTATACCACCAGAATGAAAACACATTGAGATGGTCAGTGAAAAAGGCTTCTTTTCTTTCTTTTCTTTCTTTCTTTTTCTTTCTTTCTTTTTCCTTTCTTTCTTTCTTTTCTTTCTTTCTTTAATTTTTTTTATTATTATTATTCTTTTGTTTTTCGTTTTTAACATTGGATGCTAATAAGACATGAACTGACAACATCTGATTTCAGAACTTAGTGCACTAGCACAGGAACCCTAATAAACCGTAAACAGGAACCCTAAAAAAAACTACGATCCTCGTCATCTGTAAACATATTTCCCACCCATTCGAAGCCTTCGTCTGGGTCATAAATCTGTTCAGATCCATCAAACAGGTCCTGAAATTGTCTATGTTTTGTCCGTCTAATACCTAGTTATATTTTAACTAGCATTTCACTCGTCTTTGTCCTGGTCCCATTACATCCTTTCTCGCATTCGTATGGGCTCACTCCACGTCCTCATCCCCCTTATGTCGGTTCCAGACAGACTTAAGTTGCCAAAGACTTAAGTGATGATCAGAGGAAGAGAAAGAGAGAGAGTGGAAGAAGTGCGCAACCCACGAGTCAGTGCCAAAATACAATACAAGGGAGGGAAAAAAATGGAAAGTAGGGGGAGGTAGGGAGGGTAGAATGAGGGACAGGGGTTGGTGAGGGAGGGAGGTGATGGGCACAACTGCACCCGAATACACAGCCGTTGAAAAAACTGACCACAGGAGTGTGGAAGCAGATTCGAGTCAGGAGCTGTGAGGAGAGGAAAGAGGGATAGAGAAGATGGATGGACGAGCATAGATCGGTGGATGGGTTGCATAGGTGAGAGAATGATGGGCCATGGCTTTCCACTAGTTAATAAACCCATCCTTTGTGACATGACTGATGGGGTAACTACCCCAGGCCCCAGGGTGGGGAAAGGGTCTTCGTATATTACTTATTGGTCTTATAGAGTTGACTGTTAGCAGTACAGAGACAACGTGTATCAACTGTCCGAACATACAGAGCAACGCTGCAAGCAATGGTGGCCTGCGCATTCTCTTGGTAGTATATGCCTTCGCGCTGCCTAGCTTAACACGTGTGCAGCAAACGGCCCTATCTTCCCCAGTAGTGAAAAAGAAAACCACAACGGTAGCTGGAAATTTCGCAGATACACAGAGGTTAAAATTAAACTAGTCAAGTAAAGCTACTTCACTACGTTGGAGTGTTCTCAAATAGGAAGTTACAGTCTGGTCTAATTTGTGTGGCGAAGATCACATGTGCTGTATTGCCAGCCGATGCACGCAGTCAGGTTGACTTCATGCTGTCTTAAGAGTCTCTATGTAAAGGTAACTATGTCAGTTATGATTAAAATGCACATCCTGGTGATTCTGTTCTTTCTTTTTGTTCTAATTTCACCCCATTCTCCTTTGCTTTAATTTTCTGAGACCATACGGGATCATAAATACTTACAATCCACCAGCATTTTTATGTATTGCATTGAGTAGCTGAATCATATTGTATCATATTGTACTGTACTGCACTGTGATGTCATGTTCTGTATTGCATTGTATTATACTGTATGGCTACATACTGTGTTGTGTGTTATAGTATATTGTATTGTATTCTATTGTATTGATTGAGTTGCGTTGCATTGCATTGCATTGTATCATATTATATGCGTGTATTGATTGAATTGTACTGCATTGCACTGTATTGAAATGCTCTGTACTGTATTGTATTGTATTGTATTGTACTGTACTGTATTGTTTCACTTTTCTTGTCAAAAGAGAATCCTTTGTGTGAAAAATCGGGTTGCTGCCACTTTCTTGTCCTCCTCCCTTCCCCCTTCAAATCTTTGTTCTCTCCACCCCACGCCACCTTCGCCTACTCTCCCCATAAACCTTTCGGGAAAGTGTATCATCATACTACAGTGCTGTGTACATTTTATTTACTGTGTTAA
>JADBJO010000501.1:418740-423740 GCA_016801955.1 Conus betulinus | reverse complement strand
GATCAAAAGATATGTTTACTTTCACTCCCTGTGTTTGCTAAAACATCCACTTTCACAACACGCTTTCCGAATAATGTAAGTATATCTTGTGGAGAAAAACAGCATACTGGCATAGAGTAAAACGCTGTCAATAGTTACTCATTGATCTGCAGAATTTATGGGTCCTGAATCCTAAAACAACAGTCTTCGATATAGTTGGTATACTACACTCAGTATATTGAGCCTGTGAAAGCGAACACCAAAGTACTTTTTTTGAGCTTTCCTCGGGCCATCTTATTATAGAAATGGTATCATTTGGCCAAAATTTCGAAGGAATAATGATAAAATTGTAACATCTCAGAAAGGACGCAATGGAGTTTAAAGTTTTTAGGTCAGTTACTCAATTTTTGAGAACATGGTCATTGTGTAGAACCGGTTAAGAATTGATTGACGTATGGGTTCCAGTGATTCGCGATATTGTAAATCAAGTTTGAAGCTATAGTATGAAAAAAAAACCCACAAAATCCAAAACTTAGTCAGCTCACAATCCATTCTAAGACTGTAAGTTGCCTGAAAATTGGACACTTTCAGAACAAAAAAATTGCGAAGAAAACCGCGCAACATTTTTTTTAACAGCACCCAATGACTCGAAATATGGACGGTTCAGAGCCAAAAATGTTTTTATCCTCTGTCGTCAAAATCAAGATATGACAAAATGTCAGGGTCAAAGACTTAACGTCTAGGAACGCTGGAAATGAGAATCCGGATACATTTTGTGACATGAGCACACTCACACCCTCTGTCAAATGAACAAAAACAACTGAAGTCAAATAAAGTTACGTTGAACATGTGAGTAATAATTCACCTATTCGATGGTGAATGGTGTGTGTGTGTGTGTGTGTGTGTGCTTGCGTGTGCGTGCGTGTGTGTGCGTGCGTGCGTGCGTGCGTGCGTGCGTGTGTGTGTGTGTGTGTGTGTGTGTGTGTGCGCGCGCGCGCGCGCGCACGCGCATGCGAGTGCGTGCGTGCGTGTGTTCAATTTTTTTTAACTTTTTCATTTTGGGGGGGGGGGGTGGGGGGGGGTAGGACGAGTGGTGGAAATGAAGAGACGGTGGATAGGTGGAGCTGGATGGGAAGAGGTGGGGGTGGGGGAGGGAGGGGGAGAGAAAGTGAGAATCTGCAATACCTCTCCACCCGCCCCCCCCCCCCCCCCCCCCCCCCACCGCCAATAATAATGTGTAGCCTGTGGGCCTACATGCCAAGGAGACGAAGATAACAGCAGCCTGCAGAGTCTTTCTCCTGCTCTGGACCCAAAGGGGGAAAGAAAATCCCCGTTTTCTCTTGTCGACAGTGTGCCCTGGATTCGGCTTTTAATGCTCCCCGTCTGTCCCTGACGCAGGACATTGACGGATGGGCCAGCGCTCCAGCCTCGGATTATAGGGGAAAGTTTTTCCGTTCTGCCAGTTCGTGCGGGAAAATGTTGTCAGTGGGTTTCAGGCGCGTTAAAGATGCTGGAACTGGACAAAGCTGAGTGGGAATTGGTGACTGCTTTCTTTAGCTTGTTTGATTCTTCGAGGGTGTGTGCACAGTATGTTGAAGTGACTGAGTAAGTATATCGGTACTGTTTCGTATTACGTGACCATGAATTTTGTTGTGAGTGAAAATAGGTCACTGTTTTCCATCAGGACGAATTTTCCTTATTTGAAAACGATTACAAGCAACAAAAACGCTCACAGATCAAGCCACTATAATGTTTATGATCACTGAATCATCAATGCACCTGCACACAACACACACACAATATTCTCTCTCTCTCTCTCTCTCTCTCTCTCTCTCTCTCTCTCTCTCTCTCACACACACACACACACACACACACACACACACACACACACACACACACACACACACACACACGCACATACACACAAACACACGCACGCACGCACGCACGCACACACACACAGAGTCACTCACGAATAAAAAGCAAAAAAATTCAGAATTTTTATTTGTGCCATGAAAAGTTTTGGATAAAAGAATCGTTAATACGATGCTTAACATAAATCATGTTAACTCACTAACATGCTAAACACCAAAGAATTTCTGGATTCCCTCACCATTTTGGACAAATTCGTATTGTCCTTGAGTGTGACCTTATGGTGTGTGTGTATGTGAGCGTGCGTGCGTGCTAAAACTCTAACGTCGACATTTTCTCAGCAATTGAATGTGCAAGCACAGCCAAATTTAAAAAAATGATAGATATTATAGAGATTTCTCCAGCCATCCCCTTCTTTAAGATGTCACCAAATGGTATAGGCCATAACTCCTCGATTAACGTTTCAGTAATATTTTCAGTTATAGAATACTGAGATTTTTTTAGAAAATGTGATCAGAAACGATTGTTACCTGAAGCACTGACAATAGCTATGCTAAATGATAATTTGCAGGAACATTAGAACAATTAACATCTAATGGAGGCCAGTTTGCTTCATCATCTAACTTCTATCCATTACTGAAATAGATATAAATAAATGTCATATTTAGAGAATGGAACAAATATTGGCCAAACATCAATCTATCTGGCCAGTTATAACAATGACTTGAATCAACAAATATGGCGGAAATGAACTAAAATAAAACGTCCGTCAAAAATGAGCTGATGACCAGCACTTGCAACAAACTAAAACGCGTCCATGTCGTCAGATCAGTCCAGGAAAACGTCAACCTGCACTGATCTCTCCAGTACCATATAGTGTATCCTATATGCACTCTATGGCTGGAACTAGGTCACTTCGACTAACTTGCAATGCACATGACCTTTTCACCTCTGAGTAAAATTAAATGTATGCTACGACATCCCTCCTCTCCATTTCTCTCCACACACACACACACCCCACCTTCAAACGTACACCCTCTCCCCCTTCATCACAATTCAGTCGAAATAGGAATCGGGGGTGATGGTTAAGGAGGAAAGGGAATGGAGATGGGGAGCATCAACAGGCGGGGGAAGGGACGGCTCTCAAAAGCAGCAACTCTAATACTGCTGTGTTGCTCAACGCACGGCTGGGCGAGTTCTGGGTGACGGGAAAAAATGCTAGTCACATTGACGGCTCCTGTGTCTGGAACCCATCACTTCTATCTTAAGACCCGTAACGCGAAAGGAGACATGGAGACGACAGCCCAAAGTGGAATGTTGTTTATACAGGATAACGTATCCGTGATGTCTTTAGGAAGATCTGCCCCTGTGTGGACTTTCAGTTTATCCCTTGCGTGCTGTCAGTGCAAACATTAACAGCGTGAATGGAGTGTTGCTGTGTGTCAAAAAAAAAAAACAAAAACATAAGAATCTCAGTGATATTTTTAGAAATGTCTGCCGCGCAGAATAAAATGGCATCTTTCCCTGTAGCACATCCATGAACAACGTCACCCAGGAGTACTACGTTGTTTTGACACAGTACAGCGATGAAAACATTTGGTGAAACACAAGAGATACAAATCAGTGTCCCTTTGGCACTTAGCTCTTTGGACGAGCAGTTGAACTGCTGTGTTGCAACAAAATATGAGTATGTGTCTGCTTGTTTTCTAGTTTACCGCCACTATATTTTAAAAAATCTTGCAGAGTCGGTCAGTTGTTGGTCAGTTGCTGATTCACGTTAGATACTCAGATCACATCCTTTCCATGATTTTTCACAGTTGGTGTCATTAGATAAAGAAATTTAAATCAGCATTGACAGTCGGTGCTTAATCGAGTTTTGTGTGTGTCTTGTGCGTGGATTTATTCATTCTTTTTAATAGAGATACGTGTTTCCCAAGAACAAGCACTGCTAATTTCGCGTAAATTGTGAAAACCTGTGCTTGGGTCTATTTGCCGCACAACATGTGCGTCAACAAAATGTCAGATATTAAATCTTGCTTGTATTCAGGTTGGTGCAGATGTGGATTGGGGGGTGGGGTTTCAGGCGTTCCACACATCCCTCACACATAGCCCACTCCACCGCACCCCTCAACCACATTAAAAAAAAAAAATGCAAAGCATATAAACGTATTCCCAGTTTATCCTGAATACACGTGAGAAATTCCGTAAAGAGGAAACCCGTCTTGGGCTGGTGTAACCATTAGTAATGACTATTCTGGTAAACATCGGCCATTATCTGTGACCTTTAATGAACATACCTACAAATTTTCAAGAAAGATCGGCCAAGAACTTTCTGAGATTTTCCATAAAGAAGAAAACCATTATGGGCCATTAGTAACGGCTATAACGGTAAACTTAAACATCGGGCATCATCTGTGACCCATAATGAACATACCTACAAAAAATGTTTCCGTCAGAAAGATCGGCCCATGTACTTTCTGAGATATTCCATAAAAAAGAAAAACCGTTATGGGCGTTATAGCCGTTAGTAACAGTTATAACGGTAAACTGAAACGTCGGGCATCGTCCGTCGCTCATAATGAACATACCTACAAATTTTCACAAAGATCAGCCAAGTTCTTTCTGAGATATTCCATAAAGAAGAAAAAACCGTTATGGGCAGTCATAGCCATTAGTAACAGCTATAACGGTAAACTAAAACATTGGGTATCATCTGTGACCCATAATGAGCATACCTAGAAATTTTCAAGAAGATCAACAAAATTCTTTCTGAGATATTCCATAAAGAAGAAAAAACCGTTATGGGCCATTATAGCCGTAGTGACGACTATAACGGTAACTAAAACATTGGGCATTATTCGTGACCAATAATGAACATACCTGCTAATTTTCACAAGATCGGCCAAGCACTTTCTGAGATATTCCATGAAGTCGAAAACCGTTAAAGGCCATTACATCATTAGTAACGTCTATAACGGTAAACTAAAACAACATTCCACTTTGGGCTGTCGTCTCCATGTCTCCTTTCGCGTTACGGGTCTTAAGATAGAAGTGATGGGTTCCAGACACAGGAGCCGTCAATGTGACTAGCATTTTTTTCCCGTCACCCAGAGCTCGCCCAGCCGTGCGTTGAGCAACACAGCAGTATT
>JADBJO010000501.1:393740-401240 GCA_016801955.1 Conus betulinus | reverse complement strand
TCTTGCTAACCATCTGAACACACACACACACACACACACACACACACACACACACACACACACACACACACACACACACACAAGCCTAGACTGTAGCCTCATTGTTGTTTTAGCCAGACAGACAGACAGAAAAAGAAAGAAAGGAAAGAGAAGAAAGAGAAAGAAAACTTTAAATAAATCTTGAATTTTTTTTTTTTTTTTTTTTTTTTCTGGTAGATTTCATAAAACCCCGGTATCCTGTAAAATGTTATCGAATATAAATCAATATCCCATTCAACGTTTTATCTTCAGGGCTCCAGGCTCCAAGACGACGAGAAGATCAGATCTATTCAGATCCTGCCACGCTGCCATGCCCTCTGCCACGCACAATCCACCCGACACTCTAGGCCACCGCGCGGCAAGTCTGACAGGTCTAACGCGCGAGATCAAACAGAGCGCGTGCCTCGCACCAGGCATGCGCACTGCCTTACAACTACAGGGATGCTGCAGCAGCGGTGATACGCAGACGATGTGCGCAGTCTCGCAAGTTTCTTGACAGAAAGCAACACGTTCGTCTTTTGCCTCCTACTGTGATTCAACAGTTTGTGTTTGCTTCCTCCAGAGGTAAGTGAACTTCTTTGATTCATGTTGCTACTGCCTGCGATAGATGTTTGTTGGAGCTACAGACAGGAAGTGGAACCGTGTCGTCTGCTTCGTTTCGAGTTCGCTTGATTAACGGAGAAGTATGCAAGTTGTTTACGAAGTGCCTCTAGAGTCTCAAGGAAACTAAGGGTAGAGGAAGTCTGCTCTTGCAACCTGGCGTCGTGAGTAAACTGTTCAGCATCGTGCAGATGGTAGATCAGAATACGGCCCACAGTGAAAGTCGTTTCACACTGTGTGCCAGTGACCGGGCCGCGCACGTGTGTGTGTGTATGTATGTGTGCGTGCGAGCGCGCGCTCGCGCGCACGCACATGTGTGCTTGTAGGCGTGCGCGCGAAGGCGCCCTCGTGCATATTGTCTTTCACATAGTAACGGTTAAACACGCGCGTGCGTGCGTGTGCGTGTAAGAGAGAGAGAGAGAGAGCGCGTTCATATGACGTGATTAACTTGTTTGAATTGCAGCAAATGCAACCAGCTGACGCTTAACATACCATTGATCAGTTGGAGAACCATGCATTTTAAATAAACAATGCTACGAGAATGAGAGTGGGAAGGGAAGGGACAGGAAAGTCGGGCTCTTCACTTTGTTTGCTGGTCTTCAAGCTGCTGTGTGTGTGTGTGTGTGTGTGTGTGTGTGTGTGTGTGTGTGTGTTGTAAGGCCCCAGCAGAGTAATGGGTAAAACATGACTGGACGTGAACAACGATCCATAAGAGAGATTGAAAATGTTTTCAAGCTTTTCATTGTCTTTGTAATTTAGCTGTAAAATGTTTCAAATACATTTTCAAACATCAGTTTTACTTTCTTCAGTTAATAAGAATTTCCTATGGGCATTGAGAACCTAAACACATAAATGCAATCAAAAATCCACATTTTGTCTAAAAGTACATGAATTAACAATGGCATGGACACATCTGTACATGTGTGTGTATCTGCTCTTGTGCGCATACACACACACACACACACACACACACACACACACACACACACACACACACACACACACACATATATATTTAAGGTAGAACAGAGAAAGGAAGGACAGACAGAGAGAGGGGAGAAAATCATCAGCTAAATTGACTGATTAAAAAAAGTGTGTGTGTGTGTGGGTGTGGGGTGTGTGTGAGACGGCCTCCACAAATTTTCCTCAGACACTCAGAGAATAGAAAGAAAGTAAATGAGCATGAAGAATATTAGACCCAAACATAGTTGTGAAGCTCTTTGCTGAAAATTCAATGTTATAAACAATTCACCATGTAGCAGCAAGAAAACAGGATCCAAAAGGTCACAAACAAGTCACACACATGATAATACATGTGCACCATCCAAAAAGAAAAAAAAAAAAGGGAGAGAAAAAAGCACTTTAGTGAAATTATATCTGCTATCCACCTGACCCCTGTTAATCTTATCCACCCCAGCACCCTCTGTCCTCTGTCCTCCCACACAAACAATCTATATAGAAAAACAGATTTAGAAAAAAGACCCAGGAAAAACATCTGGAGGCTTGAGTTTGGGAGAGAGAGTGAGAGAGGGAGAGAGATAGAAAGAGAGAGAGAGAGAGAGAGAGAGAGCAGTTACTATGACAAATGCTGCTATAAAATGTTTTTTAACGTGATTACTGTTACTTTCATTATTGTTATTGATAACAACAACTAAAGCAAGAAACAAACTGGAGAAAATTAGATACACACACACACACACACACACACACACACATGTGCGCGTGTGCATGTGCACGCATTCACACGCATGCACACACATGCACGCACGTACGCGCGCACACACACACACACACACACACACACACATACACACACACACACACACACACACACACACACACACACACACACACACACACACACATCTATCTATCTATATATCTATTTATCTGTGTGTCTGTCAATTTATCTATCTTTCTATCTACATATGTATGTATGTATGTGTATATATGTATGTATGTATCTAATCTCTCTCAGTCTCTTTCTGTGTCTGTCTGTCTGTCCCCCCTCTTTCTCTCTCTTCTCAGTCTGTCTGCCTGCCTGTCCCTCTCTCTCTCTCTCTCTCTCCTCTCTCTCTCTCTCTCTCTCTCTCTCTCTCTGTGTGTGTGTGTGTGTGTGTGTGTGTGTGAGCTGCTGAAGATAAATTGGATTTCATGGCAGTGACAGGAAAGGAGACTGCTTCATAAAACTACAGATTGTTGTGATGAGGACAGTGGTATTAAACAGTGGATTGCTCTATAGATGAAATTTGGAATACTAAGTGAGGTACAAAGGTTTCAATAGTATCTCAGCTTTATATTACTGAATAGTTGCTCTTAATGATGACTCATTTTGTCCTCTCTGTCTGTCTGTCTGTCTGTCTGTCTGTCTCTCTCTCTCTCTCTCTCTCTCTCTCTCTCTCTCTCTCTCTCTCTTCATGCATTCACACATACACATATGCACACATGTACATGTGCATGTGCGCTTGTGAAAACACACACACACACACACACACACACACACACACACACACACACACACACACACACACACACACACACACACACACACACACACACACACACACACACACACACACACACACACACACACACACACACACACACACACACTGTCTCATGTGTACTTGTGGGCACATACACCCAATATTTAATTTCAAACTCTTTTTCACACCTGCCCTAGTGTTTGTCTCCCTCTTTTCCATCATCATCATCCTATTTATCTTAATCATTTTCTTTCTATTGTCTTTTTTTTTTTACTTATTTAATCCTTTCACTCTTGTGTTATTTCATTGCCTTGGGCTTTGTCACAGACTCAGAAACATTTAATAAAGTTTCCCTTCTATAAATAATTGAAGAGCTGGTAAACTGAGGCAGTTGGTAACTAGATAAGAGGATGAGTTGGGGGGGGGGGGGGGGATAGGAATCCATGAGTAAATGAATATTGAGATACTACTCATTAGCTGTAAAATAAATATGCAATGACTCCCAGAGTTGGAAGAGTTAATCTCTAGGCGTGTCCCAAAATGGCTTCCAGGGTTGGAAGAAATTTCATTGAATTTCATGCTGAGGCATTTATGTGTACACATCTCATGATTGCCAGTGAATGAAAAAGTGGTATTTCTTTGTATACAAATCTTTCTGAACAAACATTAAATCACCTGAAATTAGTAAAAGATAGTTAATGATTTTACAAAGCTGTATTGGTCCTGTCATGATGATGAAGACAACAGAAGAATGGCCATTATTCATCTACTATCTGTCTGTCTATATCTCAGTCTCTGTCAGTCTGGCTATCTGTCTATGTCTGTCTATCTATGTCTATCCATCTATCTATCTATCTATCTATCTGATCATATCTATCTATCTGTTTATATCAATCACTCTCTCTCTCTCCCCCTTCTCTCAATCTACCTATTTATCTATCTCTCTACATATGTATGTATACAGCACATTCAGTTTGTCTGTGTGTCTTTGTCTCAGGATTGCTGTTTATACCAATTCGCATTTTTTCATCGGGTTTTCTACACAGATCTTGCATGGTGATCACCAGCATACTGGGCAAATCAAGAAGGAACACTTTTGCGCTAGAGAGTCAAGGTGGTAACATTTTAATGCAACTACATGGAGTTGCTAAAGTGATGTCAGGTTTGGAAATGGATCGAACATACCTCGCTGTTAGGAATTCATATATACACACTGAGCTTACTGTCAGCCGGAAGAGGGGGGGGGGGGGGGGGGTGGGGTGGAGGGTTAGGGGAGGGGAGAGGGAAGGTTGGGATGTAACACGTTGAAACTGCCCATTCTCCTGGTTTAAATACTAAGAGTTTATCCCCACTCCAGTTAAACTCCTAGGAGTTGGTCATATCCTATAGACCCCCCCCCCCCCCCCCCCCCCAGCCCAAGATCCATTCCCAGGAGTCATTATGGGACAGGCCCAGACTGACTGCCTTTCAACCCTTGGAGTTGTTTTGGGATGGGACCAGATTGACTTCTCTTTTAACCCTGGGAGTAATTTTGTGACATGCCCAGATCGACTCTTCCAACCCCAGGGAGTCATTTTGGGACAGGCCCAGATTGACTGTATTCCAACCCTGGGAGTCATTTTGGGACAGGCCTAGATTGACTCTTCCAGCCCAGGGAGTCATTTTGGGACAGGCCCAGATTGACCCTCTTCCAACCCCGAAAATCATTTTGACACAGGTCCAGATTGACCCTCTTCCAACTGTGGAAGTCATTTTGGGACAGGCCCAGATTGACTTTCTTCCAACCCCGAAAATCATTTTGGGACAGGCCCCCAGGTTGACTCTCTTCCAACCCTGGGAGTCGTATTGGGACAAGCCCACACTGACTCTCTTCTAACCCTGGAAGTCATTTTGGGACAGGCCCAGATTGACTCTCTTCCAGCCGTTGGAGTCATTTTGGGACAACCCCATACTGACTCTCTTCTAACCCTGGGAGTCATTTTGGGACAGGGCCAGACTGCCGCTTTTCCAACCCTGGGAGTCATTTTGGGACAAGCCCAGACTGCCGCTTTTCCAACCCTTGGAGTCATTTTGGGACAGGCCAGGCCCAGACTGACTCTTCCAAGCCTGGAAGTTATTTTTGGGACAGGCCCAAACTGACTCTCTTTCAACCCTGGGAGTCATTTTGGGATAGAAAAGGCCCAGATTGACTTTCTTCCAACCCAGTGAGTCATTTTGGGATAGGCCCAGATTGACTCTCTTCCAACCCTGGAAGTCATTTTTGGACAGGCCCAAACCGACTGTCTTCCAATCCTGGTAGTCATTTTGGGACAGGACAGGCCCAGATTAACTCTCTTCCAACTCTGGGAGTCATGTTGGGACAGGCCCAGACTGTCTTCTAATCCTGGGAGTCATTTTGGGACAGGAGAGGGTCATTCTTGGAGGGTGAGGGGGGGGGGGGGTGTCCGGAAAGCCTCCCCTCCTCGCCTTCACCCCCCCCCCCCCCCCCCCCCACTACCCTCCCGTCACCTGAGGAATTACTCAGGAGCAGGTCAGCATGGGTCTCAAACCCCACAGGGAGAGTCAGCGGCGGACGGTGTCCAGAATGCACATGCGAGTGCGTGCACACACGCACGCACACTCGCACGCTCGCACTTACGCGCGCGCGCGCGCACACACACACACACACACACACACACACACATACACACATGCGCGCGCGCGCACATACATGCGCACGCACACACGCACTCTCTCTCTCTCTCTCTCTCTCTCTCTCTCTCTCTCTTCTCTCTCTTCTCTCTCTTACACACTGTCTCACTCTCACTCATCACGCACACACACACACACACACACACACACACACACACACACACACACACACACACACACACACACACATACACACTCGTGCACACCCGACCCGCACGCACACACACACACGCACGCACGCACGCAGTCTCCACTCCTCAACAGGGTTTGAGTTACTTTTGGACGAGTCCACCACCTGATGGATATAAAGATGGGGGTTATTCCGTGACGGTGCCCAGAATGTCCTCACCCCAACCCCATCCCCACACTCAACAGGTAAGTTACCAAAGAGCAGGTCCAGAATGCCCCCTTCGTCCCCCCCCCCCCTCCCCCTTTGACCCTTCCCCCCCTCTCCCCCCCCCCCCCCCCCCCCCCCCCCAATTTCTCCACTAAATATGGAGAGTCAATGTGTGATGAAGTCCAGAATGTTCCTCTCCTAATGACCTTAGAATATATTGGAGTTTTTGAGACGGGTAATACATATTCACTTTGCCTGACAATCGGTATTTTCATGACATTTCTTTCCTTCCTTCCTTCCTTCCGTCCTTCCTTCCGTCCTTCCCTCCGTCAGAGAGAGAGAGAGAGAGAGAGAGAGAGAGAGAGAGAGAGAGACTTTAACATGCGTGTTTTTCGTTATATACGTTTTACATGAACAAAACAAAACAAAGCAAAAAAAAAAAAAAAAAAAGAAAAAAAAAAAAAAAGAAAGAAAAAAGAAAGCAGCAGCGAACTGAGGTCAGATTTTGGAACGAAAAACAGATGAATCAGACTCCTGTGGATTGTGATGACTGATGGTGGATAACGTTGTCTATGATTGTGTTCACATGGGTGTGGGTTTTGGCTGACTGACCGTACTGGAATGTGGTATGTTGGAGAATTACAACAGGTGACCAGACGTCGATCACAGGTCAGTAGCTAAAAATGCGCTGAGTTCTATTATGAAAAAATTGCATACACTTAATAATAACTCTTTCGTTTTGTTTATGAAATTGTTTGACTCGCAGGTTCAGCCTATGGTTCAATATGGGGCAGAATTATGGGGATTAAACAAGGCAGCTATTCATTGTGGTGCATTGTTACGCTTTAAAGAAATTCCTCAGAGTAGAGATGAGGACACCAAATGACCTTGTCTTTGGTGAAACTAACAGGTATCCTATATGTATGTAAACTCAGCTGTGAAATGCGTACGCTATTGGTTTAAATTATTACAAATGGAACAGCAAAGAATTCCACGTAAAGCATATAATATGTTATATGATTTAGATCTGAAAGGTAAAGTAAACTGGGTGACTGAAGTGCGAACCTGTTTGTTTGAATATGGTTTTGGGTTCGTCTGGTACAATCAGGGGGTTGGAAACGTTAACGATTTTATTCGTACATTTCGCCAACGGTTACTAGACTGTAGTTGGCAAAAATGGAATGAACATATTCAGACCAGCAGCAGATATGACATGTATAGAAATTTTTGTGATACGCCTTCTTTGAAGCCCTACCTATTATTGGATTTAAATCCACATTTGAAATATATAACAACAAGATTCAGGCTTGGAATCTCAGAGTTAATGGTACATAGCTTTAGATACAG
>JADBJO010000501.1:381240-391240 GCA_016801955.1 Conus betulinus | reverse complement strand
TACCACCATAGAAAGTATTAACGTTGTTGAAAATATTGGCAACCGTACTCAACTATACTCCCCCCCCCCCCCCCCCCCCCCCCCTCAGTTCAGATTTATATGAGAGTTATTTTGTCAGGACAGATTTACATCCCCATCTGTGACTATTCAAAGGAGTATTTGTAAATGACTTATCAGAATGCATATGGTCGCATATATGAAGGGGGGGGGGGGGGGGGGGGGGGGGGGAGAGTTGAGAGGAAGGGGGTGATCTGAACTCGCTAACTAAGCTTTGTAACATTTCCAGATTTGGTACAGTCTCTGTGAAAAGAAAAGCTATGAAAAGATAAATTTTAAGTAAATGTTAAGAGCCGGAAAAAAAGGTGGACAAACGAATCACAAGAAAAAAAACACGACGCGTTTCGACCTCATAGGTCTTCTTCAGGCAAGACACAAAAAACAATTAGACAACGAAAATGAACGACCATGGTTTTCATTCAACGCTCATCTGCGCTGAAGTGAATGAAGATAAGTGATTGCTCGTTTATTTCCGTTGTCCTAATTGTTTTGTATCTTGCCTGAAGAAGACCTAAGAGGTCAAAACGCGTTGTGTTTTTGTCTTGTGATTTGTTTGTCCACGGTTTTTTTTTCTCCGGTTGGCTAACATTTATTTGAAATTTGTCTAGATTTCCGCGTGCAGTTGCCTCTCTTTCCAACTATGAAAAGATAAGTTTAACCGACCACGAGCTTAAAGTGAATCAGGTCTGTGCGAACACGCGTAAGTTATAAAAAACAATTTAGCAAAAAGTAAAGTGCAATTCCCAGTTACTGGCATACAAGGAGTATAACCATGCTGTGTACATTCATTTGACACACCCAGACAAATGCGCCAAGAATGTATTCAGCAAAAGTCCAGTTTCTGATATTCAGCATCAGAATAGACAACACTGGCAGGCATAGTTAACTGATTGTGACGTCCGTGTTTCGCCTATGGACAACGCTTTCTAACATTAACTTTATCTCTCTCTAACCTTTGGCAACGCTTTCTCTCTCTCTCTCTCTCTCTCTCTCTCTCTCTCTCTCTCTCTCTCTCTCTCTCTCTCTTTCTGCGTGTGTGTGTGTGTGTGTGTGTGTGTGTGTGTGTACGTGCACGCACGTGCGTGTGTGTGTGCGTGCGTGCGTGCGTTTATGTGTGTGTGTGTGTATGAGAGAGAGAGAGAGAGAGAGAGAGAGAGAGAGAGAGAGAGAGAGAGAGAACTTATTGGTCATCAAAATAACGACGTAAAGAGAAGGAAGACTACAAGTCAATTTCTTTATGATCAGTTTACCTGTTACGTTTCGTTTTGTGACGTTATGAAGGAAGAGGAATATGATGCATATTGATTGCACCGAAGGGGAAAAAAGCCAACAACAACAAGAACAAACAACGCCCACGCATCGCTTTATCAATTCGTAGCCTGGTTCATTGCCCAGCTGTTCTGGCAAAGATCACATGTAAAATAAAAAGGTGATAAACCTCGATGCAGTTATCATGCCACCATCTTTGACACCTGAGTTTTTGCCTGCATGCCTTGCTACCTGTGATGTTATTGCCTTGTACCCTATGTAAATAACAACATGGGAGTGCCTGCTGTGAAAAAAAAATGCTTTAGAAGTTTCCTGCACCACACACACACACACACACACACACACACACACACACACACACACACACACACACACACACACACACACACACACACACACACACATATATATATATATATATATATATATATATATGTGTGTGGGGTGGGCATATATATATATATATGTGTATGTATATTATATATATATATATATATGTATGTATATATGTGTGTGTGTGTGTGTGTGTGTGTGTGTGTGTGTGGGCATACTCACGGAAATATTACAGAAATATGAACTCAAACAAAAAGTTGCTCCATCCACTCTTTTTATTTTAATTTAATTCAATTTATTTATTTATGTATATATATTTTTTTGGTTTCTCCATGTCTGGATGAAGTTTTTCCGCGTGCACACACAGCGGAGTTTCAGACCACAGATACCCGATGCATTAGACCATTGGTCCAAGTGATGGGCCGTTTAAAACTGCCCACCCCAAGTACCATGCATACGTGCTCTGCACATACCGAGTCCTGAGGGTACGTACCACTGAGATTAGTTTGCTTCGGATAGAACCACGTTTGTCGGAGTAGTTGTTCTAAAAGAGAAGGGGTGGGGGCAGGGGGGAAGGGGGGGGGGGGGATTTGTCAGTGACCTGAGGCAGAAGTGTCCTTCTGTGACGTCATAAAATGACTCGCTGTATGAAAGTACTCTCGGGTGTACTTTTTGTACTTGTTAAGAGATCGTCGTTCTCTGTCGTAGGACGTTACGGGTGTAACGTCTTCGAGTGACTGTCTGTGCAAAAATAGGTCCTGGAGTATTCCTGTACTTGTTACAGATCGCAGGAAAGGGGGCGGAGTAGGGTGGGTGAGGTGTACGTGTGGTGACAGTGTTTATCTGTGTGCGTATGGTCGTGTATAGGTGTGGAAGAGTGGACGTGGCAGCAAATGGTTGTTACATAAACTGTGATTGTAAACAGCATGGGAGTGTGGACGGAGGTAAGTAAGTAGGGGGGGGGGGGGGGGGGGGGGGGAGAGAAGAACGGAAGGGGAGGGAAAAGGGAGATGGACGCAGTTTTTATTAATTAAACCATTCATTCGATAATGTTCTTTATGTAATAACACAGGTGCGGGAGAATGGACGTGGCAGCAATAGTTGTTGCTTAAACTGTGATCGTAAACAACATGGGAGTGTAGACGTTGGTTAGTAGGAAAGGGGAGGGGCAGAAGATCGGAAGGGGAGGGAAAGGGGAGGGGAGGAGCAGTATTCGTTAACTGATTCATTAATTCAATAATGTTCCTTATGTAATAACGCAGGAGGAGCCCTCTTATCCTCCGTGCAAGTCACGGACCGTGTAATTATGTACATGGTAGTCCGATTGTAGAAACCTGCGCAGGACTGCAGCACTCCCAATGTCGCCCGAAGGACAACCCATCACAACAATGACCGATGACTGGTATCGATTAGCCCGACAATGATGGAGCATCACGTAGACGTCGCATGGCGACCAGCAGGACAGGGACGGCAATCAAAGGGCTTCTCCACCGGCAGATGGGGGACGTCCGCCGATGGATGATGATGAGTCGTGTTATCTTCCGGGCGAAGAGGATCGGCCGTGGGCATCGACAGCTGGCCGTCACATGCAGACCGCCCTAACGATATTTCCATCACTGCTGGCTGGATCGTGCACTGGCTGACTTGTAAACAAGAGTATGAGTCGTGTATTGGATAAATAGGCCATTAGACGACTTGCTGTTTAAGGTACATATGGGGTAGGGATTGGGGGTGGGAGGATGGCGGTACATGAAAAGGAGACATTTCCTCTCAGCCTTCTGAAGAGTAAGTGGAGGATGAGCAGAAGCGCGCACACGCTTGCGCGCTTACACACGCACGCACGCACACACACACACGCACGCACGCACACACAACTTTTTTGTTGTTGTTGAAAATAAGATCTTTGTTGTCGGTTGTTGTTGTTGGTTTTTTTTTTTTTTTTTTTTTTTTTTTTTCATGTCTTGCCTTGTTTTTTCTCTCCAAATCTTGTTTTACATGTCGGGCGAAGCCAGTCGACAAATTCTGTAAACGTCCTCTCCAGCGATTATTAGATAAATATTCTCCGCTCCCAAAGAAAAATCGTTGCGTTAACACTACGGTAAAAAAAAAAAAAAAAAAAAAGAAAAAACAACAACAACAATGAAGCGAAAAAAAAAAAAAAAATCTAAATCGCATCTTCGGCGCTTTTCAAGAAAAGAATATTAAAAGAACAGAAATATGATTTTTATCTCTCTCTCTCTCTCTCTCTCTCTCTGTGTGTGTGTGTGTGTGTGTGTGTGTGTGTGTGTGTGTGTGGTACGTGCAGTGTGCGTGCGTGCGTGTGTGCGTGTTCTTTATTTTGTATTCTGTCTACATTTTACGGTTCTGTTTTTCTATTTCGCCCCATCATCCACTGACCTGATACTAAAACAACTATCTATATACTGGCGTGAGTATATGTCTTTTTTTTTTTGTTTTAATGCGGATTCTTCCCCCTCCCTGCTCCCCCCCCCCCCCCCCCCCCCCCCCACACACACACACACACACACACACACACACACACACACACACACACACACACACACATGACACCACTCCCGCACACTTACATTCTGGTCGTCATTGTCTAGTGTGGTTTCACGTGTGTGTGTGTGTGTGTGTGTGTGTGTGTGTGTGTGTGTGTGTGTGTGTGTGTGTGAACTTGGGATTGTTTTCATTTTTCTTACCATTTTGTGTTTATTTTGTTTTATTGATGATAGTCTTTTCTCCGTTCACAACTAGGACAAGGATTAGTGGACTCGACCGCTAGTGTCATACACATTGTGTTGAATGACTTCGTTGTGGCCACGGATTGTTCGATATGAAGTTAGGGTAGTTCTTTCCAGGGAGGGTGCGTAATACTTGTATGGCGCCATCCACTTTTTTTGTTGTTTTCTTTTAATGTTGCGGCGGATAAGAAGACAGTCACGGAGATTATGTAAGATAGGTGCTGTGCCCTGCCTGTCTGTCCATCTGTCTGCCTATGTCTCTGTCCGTCACTGTCTGTCTGTCTGTCCGTCCGTCTGTCCGTCTGTCTCTCCATCTCTCTCTCTCTCTCTCTCTCTCTCTCTCTCTCTCTCTCTCTCTCTCTCTCTCTCGATCAGTAGATGATAAAATAATAGATTTTACGACGCTAGGTATATACTAGATTTTTCTTTTTTTTACGGTAGTTTCAGGTTACTACACGCTAATGAAAATCAGATACATCTAGAAAAATAGTAAGATGAA
Source organism: Conus betulinus (assembly GCA_016801955.1). Lineage (NCBI taxonomy): Eukaryota > Metazoa > Mollusca > Gastropoda > Neogastropoda > Conidae > Conus > Conus betulinus. Next base: position 386,335 of record JADBJO010000501.1, on the reverse strand, counting down.
AAGGAAAGAAAGAGAGAAAAAAGACATAATTGTAGGCATTATCGATCTTTGTTTTTGTCCTGTCGGAGAAGTCAGTGCGATGATATCAGTTCCTTCATTTGCATCGCTGCTGTTTGAGATAGGAGACAACGAATACTAACTTCAATATTCATGACGCTGATTAGAAGTTCTCTTTTTTATCCCCCGTAAAAATCATGCTTAAAAGTGTTGAAACATTGATAGCCATGGTTTACAGTGGAATGCAATCGTTGTCGCTGACGATTTTGCTTTATGATTATTCGTTTTCTGGCTTTTCAGCATGATTTGGCGTATAAAAAGGAAAAAAAAAATGTAAAACCCAACATGATCACCATGAACACAGGACTATGACTCATGAAAAGAGAACCGTGACTCATAAAAACAGGTAATTATAACGAATGTGCACTTCCGCTGGTATGAACTGTATCATTGCGCCGACTGTAGGCCTCTAAAGTCAGCGCGGCGCCGAAGCAGGACGCCAGATACAAAAAAAAAAAAAAAAAAAAAGTAGAATAAAAAAAGCAAAAGAAAAAAAAAACGAAACAAAAAAAACCGTCACAACCGTTTTTACAGTTTATGGCATACTAGGTTTTCTTTCTTTTGCCTCATTATTTGATGTTTCGTCGGCATAAGAAAAAAAAAAGTTCGCGTTATAAGCATTAACTCTTAAGGGTCGTGATTACCGTTTCTCTTAAAAAAGAAAGTAATTGTCACTGTTTTCTTGCTGATGATTATAGGATTAAGTGAGTGTTCAAGACGAGGGGAAGGTGAAGGTTAACTCAGATGATTATTTTGAGGATGACGCGTTGGTGACGATAGTTTCATGACGTTCGAATGATGACCCTCTCAAGTTGTAAGTCGTGTAGAGTCCTGCTTAAAGTACGTATTGTGGGTTGGCAGTAAAGTTACAGTTGGGGTTTATCGTCGTTTGTTCAGCCTCATTTACTTTAATCACGTATTTATCTTCTTCTTCTTCTTTTTTTTTTTTTTTTTTGCCCACCCAGAAGCATCCACAACAGCGGCGGCGAACTAAACGTGCGTGGGAACAGTTCAGTGGGGGGAGAGAGAGAGAGAGAGACAGACAGACGGACATCACACGCTAATCCAGGACCTCGACTTTCAAGCTGTCACCCACTCGTTGGTGATACGACTGACGTACACACACCGTGCAGTGTAGCCATCTTTGTGGGTGTGATCCATCGCACGTAAGTTTATTCGTCTGGAATGTGATCGTACGTCCATGTTTGAAAACGTGTAATGCAATCAATACAATGTGAGCTTCTGGCCATGTTAAAAAAAAAAAAAAAAAAAAGTAGACCTAGCACAACTAAAAACGATTGAGAACAGTTCAGTCGTCCTGTGAGGTACGCAAGAGGGCGAAGAAGTTTTGTTACAGGCGCTCTTTTCAAGCTCGCAATTATATTGCCAGAACGTTTTTTTTTTTTTTTTTTTTTTTTTTTGTTTTTTTTCCGAGCGGCCAAAAAATCTCAGCACAGCTGTCAATCGCTTAGAAGTTTGAAGACCAAATTGCCCAACACAAACAATCCAAAGCTTAGGGACAATTGTTCCCCCGGAGCTCACAGAAAATCGCTGAAATTGTCATTTTCAAGTAGTCAGATAGAACTCTCAAGAAACAGTTAATCTTGGCAGCGGAATTGTTTTCGAAAAATCGCAGGAATGATCGTTGCAAAAGATCACCACTTATCCGAGTGCACGTCGATCTGAACTGCCAGTCTGCTTGTTTCTCACAGAAAAGAGTTTTCTTGTGGGGATGCACCGAAGATTTTATGTACCAGTAAAAGAGCAAACATTGTCGAGTTTCGTTTCTTTTATTTCTGCGTAAGATCTTTAGGGCATCCACAAAGAGAGTTCTTATAGGTGATCTACTCCTGATATAATTTCTGTGGTCGGTTGGACGATTGTTTCTTTTTCTTTCTTTTTTCTGTTTTCTTTTTTTTTGTTTTTCTTTTTTTTGTTTGTTTTTTTGTTTGAAGTAATCATTCGTGTATACTATTAGACCATACGGTACTCTTCGTTTAACAATTTCCGTCCGGACATCGCCTCGCGCTGTATATATGTCATTGAATGTATTTCTTTATTTGCTTCTGCATGCGTGTATAAATGTGTTTGTGTGTGTGTGTGTGGTGGGGGGGGGGGGGGGGGGGGGGGGGGGGGGGGGGGGGAGGTGGGGGGGGGGCCTAGGGGGGAGGTGGGGGGGGGGGGGGATGGGTATGGGAATGGGGTGTTTTTGAGTCAGGGCAAGATTCTATTTTCAACCAAGGAATGAAATCGACGGTCGATGCTCACATTTGAAAAGAAAAAAAAAATCCTCAAACGGGCCGGTCTGCAACAGAAATCTTTTTGCAGCTGCAACATACACAGGCGGACACAGCTGTTCATCGTCAGCGCGACTAGCAAACAAAACACGGGGCATGAATAAGAGCAAACATGCACCGGTTTGTGTTGTTCTCCATCTGGCCACGTAGACCCTATACAGCGATTTGTCGCCGGGTTTCGAGACTGTGATGGTTTCCATATTGTTCCCATCGTCAGTATTTATTATTATTCTTACCCCTCCATTTTATATACTGAGAGAGACGGGAGAGGGGGGGGGGGGGGGGGGGGGGGGGGGGGGGGGGGGGGGGCGGGGGGGGGGGGCAGCAGCCAGACTCACAGACATAGAGAGGGGGGGAGACAGCCAGCCAGACAGACAGACTCACAGACAGACACAGACACAGATAGAACAGCAGGCAGTCAGCACGTTGTACACGTACGGTAAGTCACCACTACCAAAGCCGAGGCTGCTGACGAGTCTCAGAGTGTGGACGAAAGACGGGGACTCGAGCCAGGCACAACCGGTGGCTCGGTGGACATGACAGAATTCAGGGGATTCCGTTTTCTGTCAGTGGAAGGTTTGAAATTTATTCAAAAACGTCATTTTGTCTCATACATACACCCCAAACTCCCTACCTACTTCAGAAAGAAAAAATGAGCCATTTTCGTTTTTTTTTTTTTTTTCCCCCGCAAGTACTTGTCTCATAAATACGCATACACGCACGCACACACCTACGCACGCATGCACCCACCCACCCACCCCGCACGCATGCACGCACGCACGCATATGATTCAACACTTGTTTACGCCGTGGTTCCTTCAAACACACACATACACATACACACACGCGCGCGCGCGCGTACGCAAACACACACACACATGCACGCACGCACGCACGCACACACATCACATAAACACACACTCACGCGCGCACACACACACATACAAGCACACGCGCACGTGTGTGTGTGTGTGTGTGTGTGTGTGTGTGTGTGTGTGTGTGTGTGTGCCATTGCATAAACAATATACTAGTCACTGAGTTTTGTACTACTGCGACACTTTTGTTCAAATTCAGCAGACTTTAAAGGCAATAACAACGATATGACCCAAAATCTTTTCTTTTTTTTTTTTTTTTTTTTTTTTTTTTTTTTAGCCGTGGCTCCTTCACCAGGCAGGCAGAGCAGAAAGCAGAAAAAGCGCTCCAAGACTGAACGCTTTAATAACCAAATGTGTGTGTGTGTGTGCGCGCGCGCGCGCGCGCGCGCGTGCGTGTGTGTGTGTGTGTGTGTGTGTGCGCGTACGTGTACGTGCGTGTGTGTTTGTGTGTGTGTGTGTGTGTGTGTGTGGTGTGTGTGTGTGTGTGTGTGGACGTTGGAATGGTGGTAGGTGCGTGTGTTGCATGTCTTTCATAAGTGAACTTTTTATATGCTATATTTTCGTTTAGTAGCTGTTGCTAGGTTTAAGCGAACACTCGTACCTGTTGTTTTGCGGTATGCTTTTCTTTTCTCTGTTTGTTTCTGTGCCCTCTTTACCCCCTTTCCTCTCCCCGCCTCTCCTTTAATTTCTCTCTCCGCTCCCCACCCGCTTCCGATTCCTCTCTCTCTCTCTCTCTCTCTCTCTCTCTCTCTCTCTCTCCTCTCTCTCTCTGTCTCCCTCTTCTTTTGAAAGTCACACCTGTCTATTTGGTCTCTCAGTTTGTGTCCCTCCGCTTCTCTCTCTCTCTCTCTCTCTCTCTCTCTCTCTCTCTCTCTCTCTCTCTCTCTCTCTCTCCATGAAAAACGAATACATTCTTTTTCTTTTTTGAGACCAGATATATTGACATTTACATACATCTGTTGGCATTTGCTTTTATGTTATTACTAATGGACCATGTTGTAGTGTTTCGGTATTATTTTTAAGAATGTGTACATGTGTGTCTCGTGACTTAAGACTTCAGGATGGAATGATTTTTTTTTTTTTTTTTTGGATGAAGGTAAATTCTCGCATCTCTGTCTATGGCCACTCTCTCTCTCTCTCTCTCTCTCTCTCTCTCTCTCTCTCTCTCTCTCTCTCTCTCTCTCAACAGAGAAAAAAACGCTGAATTCATTCTTTTACCTCATTGAGACCAGATATATTGGCATTCACATAGATCTGTTTGCATATGCTTTAATGTCATTACTGATGGGCCATATTGTAGTGCTTCGGTATTATTTTTAAGAATGTGTACTTCTTTTTTTTTTTCTTTTTCTGTCCGCTGATTGTGACCTACATCTAATCATTTGAAAGCCATTCTTGCTCTGCGGTGTGACTTGGTGTAATGTTTTTGAACTCTTCAGTTTCCTTCCCTCGTGCAAAATCATCATTAAAGTCCTCAAACGAAGAGCCGCAGAGATCGAAATATTGCGCAAAGTTTACGTGCTTCGCTTTTTTCTGTTTGAATGTGTGTGTGTGTGTGTGTGTGTGTGTGTGTGTGTGTGTGTGTGTGTGAGAGAGAGAGAGAGAGAGAGAGAGAGAGAGAGAGAGAGTTTATGCCAGGTGCGTGTGCTTGCCTGCATGCGTGTGCTTGCGCATGCGTGTGTGCGTGTGTGCATGTGTGTGTGCGTGTGTGTGTGGAGGAGGAGGGGGAGGAGGAAGAGGAGGAGGAAAAAAAAAATGGGGACTGAAGACATGGAACGCCATTGTCATTATCATTGTCTTTAAATTCTAGGTCCTGCGTCACGCATTGCTAGCATCTGTTGGCTAATTCTTGGTACTGCTAGCGAAC
>JADBJO010000501.1:363740-366240 GCA_016801955.1 Conus betulinus | reverse complement strand
GTATTGAATGCTTCTTGTGTTCTGTCACAGTCGTCATTGTTTGTTCAAGGACCTGCCAATCACCATGGGCCACATCTGGGTTAAAATGAAGTTAAGACCTGAAACACGTATAGATTAAAAACTTAAGTAGAATCACAAATCAGTTCCTGTCAAGAAAAGTCTTCTGTTCCAATTCTTTTCATAAATATATTTTCAAACACATGATCATGCACGCTTGCACACATTTACATCTATTACTCGTGAGTGAGCGTGGGCGCTCAAGCACGAACGCATGCATACACTCGTGTGCACGTACACACACACACACACACACACACGCACACACACACACACACACACACACACACTCACTCACTCACTCACATATACACGCACGCATGCACGCAAACACGCACACACGCACGCACGTACGCGCACGCACGCACGCACGCGCACACACACACACACACACACACACACACGCGCGCGCGCGCGCGCGCGCGCGCGCACGCGCATACAAGTGCGCATGAGTGTGCCTTACACACAAATGCATGTGTACACGTCCTAATGCACACACACACACACACACACACACACACACACACACACACACACATATATATATATATATATATATATATATATATATATATATATCGCAAGCTCGCAAGACGCTCTCAAACTGAAAGCCATACCACATATATGCATGAATCATGACACTCCTCAATGTGTTATTAAGTATCTAATAATTATACTATTGTAAGATCACATTTCTCTAGGTGTTAATCTTCCTTTCTTTCTTCTTTTCTTTTTAATGTGCAGAAAATGTGCTCACATCTGAACAATGATATTCCATTGCCTCTGCCTGCCTATGAATCGGCACGTTTATTTCTGTATCCATTCTCCTCGTTGCAGTCCGGTTTGTCCTTAAATCTCAACGATTTGCAGAATCGCAGGAAAATACATTCCGAACACTCAAGAGCGAAGCACCACCTGAAATCAAGGACTTGTTGAAGCGTGCGGTGCCGGAGAAAAATTTCATTGACAAGCCACCAAGACTGGATGAGCTAAAGAAAGTGGTCACGGAAGCCAGAGGCAAATCTTCGATTAGAACTATGGACCTAATGGAATACAATATTTTCTGTACAAGAAAGGTCTTAGTGTCCTTGAGAGGCTCCTTAATATGACAGGATCAGCGTGGAGGAACTTGGAAGATCAGCAGCCAGTGGACGATAGGTTCCCAAAGAGCAAAACTCGAGTGACATCAACCAGTTTAAGCGTATGTCACTTTTGAACGTCGAGAGACAAATCTCTGTCACAGCAGCCAGACTGACTAAAAATACCTGGCGGAAAATGAGTACTTGGGTTTGTCAGTGCAGAAAAGAGGCGTCCAGGCGTCTCTGGTTGTGTAGAACATGCCACTATGGTTTGGGAAGCAGTTACCAAAGAGCGAAACGGGGCCTCGACGTGGTGTGGCTCGTCAGGAAAATGCAAATAGATCAGTTCCACACAAAATGATGTAGTCGGACCTCGAATTGTATTTGTCCCAAAGAACATCACAGAAATGCCCAGAAAGTACGTTCCATGCTTCTCAGTGTGGTTCTCTGCAAAATTTTGCATAGTATGTGAACTGTGCGGGAACATGGGGTTACGCGTAATATATTTATATCAGATTAGACCACACAGACACACACACACACACACACACACACACACACACACACACACACACACACACACACTTTATATTGGGCACATTTGAATGCACACGTGTACACATAGAAATATGTACTTAGTGCGTGCAGGTGCAAAGCACCGACGCACGCAACTGCATGCACACACACACACACACACACACACACACACACACACACACACACACACACACACACAGGGAGAGCCTCTTCATTCTGATGTTGAAGGGGGAAAAGACTGTCATCACCGCCGTTGAACAAGTGGTATGTAGAGTTGATTTTGACGATAGATTCACATCAGCACCACCATCCCCCCTCATTCCTACAGCCCCCAGCTCCTTCCTTCCTCTGTACCCACCAGCTCCCCGCCATTCTTCTCCCTTTTTGGAACATTGAAATGTTTCACCGAAACAAGTTCATGATCTGCGGAAACGAGCGTCATCGTTTTTAGTCACTTGGGTTCACATTCTTTAAAGACAGGCCCGTTGTCAAATGTTCAGAGCGCTCATCTGCGTAGCTGACGATCGTAAGTTTCAAACACTCCTACGGTCGGATTTCTTCGCCTTGAAAGCCCTCTCAGTCCACCCAGCAGTAAATGGATGTCTGATTCAATTCAGGTAAGATTACAGGTGGTGGAAGGAGAGGGGTAAGCTTCAACTTCATCACGCTGTGCCATAGATACGGTGAATCTCTAGCAGTTCATGCCTCTGTGATCATGGGCTATAGGAACCTTTTTTTTTTTTTTTTTTTTTTTCAAATATCAAAGTCCCCTCCGCAAGTGGGGAAAAGATTGCGATGAGCATTAGCAGCAGATCCAAATCCGTTTT
>JADBJO010000501.1:351240-353740 GCA_016801955.1 Conus betulinus | reverse complement strand
ATTTCCTGACCAACACTGCAGGTGTCTGTATCTCCAGGGCCTAGTTGACACCAGGATATATTATGAAAGTAAGCGCAGAGTTCAGCCCTGTCATGCAGTCTCAGACTCAGACCGGAATGGAAATCCTTAGCATTGTCCTCATTCTCATCGATCAGTGTAAAAAATCCCAAATTTTGTGGCCCTTCATGCCCTGCTTTCATGATGACCTCAGTTTAGATGTCCTCACCACGTCTGTGGCCTTGGTTTTGATTCCGTCGGGGTCGCCGGTATCAGCGAGTCCATGGGGTCTGTCGTTGGAAGGACGTGGTGGTGCCCTTTTGAAGCAGAGCTCACTCACGCTAGTTCCGCGACTAAGCAGGTATTGTATTCAGTAGGAGACTTAGCAGGTGGTGTCCTGCGTGTGTTGGATCACAACAGGCGCTACTGAACACCACCGAAGTGACTCGGCAGCAGTGTGGTGTCTCCTCTGGTGGGTTTGCCTCTTGACGACTTGGCATTGATTGCTCTCTGTGAATTGCCGGTGCTGGGGCTGCGGCGGGCCGACCCGGGCTGTGGCTGTGGACGGGGATGGGGGGGGGGGGGGGGGGGGGGGGGGGGGGGGGGGGGGGAGGCACTGAGTGGCGTGGGTGGCACTGCCACAGAGGGGCACTGCCCAAGAACGGGAAGATGGGGGGGAAGTTTCTCAGAGAACTGACCTTTAAGAAGATCACGAATTATCAACATTTGGGTGTGGCGATTTTGTCATACCTAATGTAAAAAGGACTACACAAAAATATCTGCATCGGTGATTGGAACGTTTCCACGAAAGAAAATCATTGCACCAGGGAAGACAGTCATTTCGGTTTAGTTTTAGCGTGGTCTTGTCGAGATGATGAAATGGCTGGCTTCAAACGGCTTCTTTCCCGCTGCTTGGCAATTGTCGGGAACCTTACAATTTTCTCTTTGCTTCGCTTGCTTCAAATCATTTGTTTGCTGTTTGAGTCTTCCCGTTTGCCCACGGCCTTGGCATTCAGAGAGAGAGAGAGAGGGAGACAGACAGACAGACAGACAGACGACCAGAGAGAGAGAGAGAGAGAGAGATAGATTTGCAGAGTTTCGATGCGTGATCTTATTCTTCGTGATGTAGTTTATCTCGTTCGAATCGCCGGAAGTTTTGTGTACACGCATTTTATGATGACCGATTCGTAGATTGTGAAGACTGAAACATTATTTTTGCTCTGTGTGTGTGTGTGTGTGTGTGTGTGTGTGTGAGACCGATTCATAGATTGTGAAGACTGAAACTGTATTTTTTGCGCTTGTGTGTGTGTGTGTGTGTGTGTGTGTGTTGAGGCGGAGGGGGGGGGGGGGGGGGGGGGGGGGGGGGGGGGGGGGGGGGGGGGGGGGGGGGGGGGGGGGGGGGGGGGGGGGGGGGGGGGGGGGGGGGGGGGGTGTCAGAGGAATCCAGAGTGGAAAGGGGTGAGGGTAGAGGTTGAAGGTGGCGGGCAGATGGATAGAGGGAAGTGAAAGGAGTTCGGGTAAAGAGAGATCGACAGTCATCGTGGTTGAGGACTGTGACACTGATGTCGATCGCATCTGAGCACGGTGAAGTACACAGGAAAAGCATGGATGTGTGTGTAATCAGCAGGAAGTGACCCTCGGCCCCTTTTCCCGCGTGGGGGAGACTTTGACAGCGGCGGTGGCATGTACAGCCACAAGCCACAAATAGGATGAAGCGCTAAATCATTGAATGAAACATATAAGCGTTTCGAGATGTAGCATAACTTTCAAATTTCAGCCAGAAATTGATATTTAACTGATAAGGGATAAAATGAACCCCCCCCCCCCCCCCCCCCCCCCCCCCCTCAATCATCTCATTTGTTTTTAAGGGTTTCTGCCGATGAAATCATGTACAATCTTGACGTGCATGTGGTACCCCTAATGACGTCACGTATCAGGCCTTCGCGCTCACCCGTGACCGTGTCTTTGCGCCGGGTGGTTTCCCCAAAAGAGCCCCATTGCTTTCATGTTAATCTGTCTGCTTGGCGTGTACCTTGATGGCCATGCGGAAGAAACGCAGGAAAATCGTCTTTCGGGGGCAGTAAAAGTTTTCAGAACATTCTGATTGTCTCGTTCTGTAATTTTTTTTCGACTTAAGCAAGGTCTTGGCGCATTGATTTTTTTGGTGTGCAGCATGTTGAGCCCGAGTCGCTGTGACGTAAATTGAGTTGATCGCAGATAGTTACGCTTTACCCTCGGTAGATTTTCGCGCCAAAGCGATTTTGACACCCCCCCCCCCCTCCCCCCTCCATCCTTGCCTGTCCTTCCAGTTGGTAGCCTATAGCCACAGCCACCTAGGGTCAACTGGTTGGCAAGGCATGTTCATTGTCTGTGTTAACCGTAGGTATGTCAGGTGCATTTTCCGAATAATTTGTGTATTTTTGCCTTCTTGAGCTTGTTTGCCGGTAATTTCCTCTTTTCTGTAACTCTCTGTGACTTACTTTTTAATGTTTCCTGTGTAGGT
>JADBJO010000501.1:313740-343740 GCA_016801955.1 Conus betulinus | reverse complement strand
ACCGTATTCCTCATTGATAGTTAAACCGAAGCCCACTTTGAAAGTTAAACGACATTCCACCGTTACTAATTCCCTTTCGATAGTTAATTGAAAATGTATTCAGGCAGCAGAAAAGGATGACACAAAGCGGTGGGAGTGGGGGTGGTGTGTGTGTGTGTGGGTGTGTGTGTGTGTGTGTGTGTGTGTGTGTGAGTGTGTGTGTGTGTGTGTGTGTGTGTGTGTGTGTGTGCAGTGTTATGGCGACACACACTGCCCAGGGAGAGCTGCACAGATCTACACGGAGAGATTGTTGTGGAGATGAAGTGACACAAAACAAGTTAGCGCAAGAGGAGGAACATGTAAAAAAAAAAAAAAAAAAAAAAAGACCCTCTTCTGTGGAACGTGGAGACCAGACTGAGACCAGACTGAGAATGAAAAGCAGTTGGTGGAGGGTCTAAGATAGATGCAGAACGAGTGTGAAAACGGCGCACAGATTTCAGTGAGTTTCATCATGAAGGTGTCGCTGCGTTCGGACTAGTCCACACACGCTGCACCGCATCCGCTAAGATACGAGACCATGCTGCGCATGATTTAAAGCTGATGGATAAATAAGATTATTAGAAGGAAAGAACTGAGATCTGAAAAGAAACTGTGACAGGCCAAAAGGCCTACCTGTATTTGGAGCCGACTCAACTGTTCTGTACTATATTATGAGCTAATGACAAAGGTGGGAGAATGAAAGAAGAGGGTCCCGTGGCTACGACTTGGCAGACGTCTGACCTGCACTTGTCCCAGTGCTCTGTACACGTAATCTGGTTCATCCAAAGGACGTTTCTATTCAGATCTAGGGTTTTAAAAAACAAAAACAAACAAAAAACGAAAAACTTAAGAGGGATACAATATTAGGAGAAAGTACTTTCGTGAGCTTTAACCCTTGAAGGCAATAGTCTCAAATCATCGTTATGTATAACATTTAAGAAGCAGTGCAGACATTGACAAACGAACGTAATGACGAATAGCCACACTTGCAGGCAGCTGAGCAGGACAAGGACCCTCCGCACTCCATCTTAAAGGCGAGAAAAGAAAAAAAAAAAAAAAAAAAGCAACGGAAAAAAGTCCTAAAAACTTCTCAAGGTTCCTCTTAATGATAGGTGTGTGTGTGTGTGTGTGTGTGTGTGTGTGTAAAAAGTACTTGGTTTTTGTTTCATGGCATGGCATCATTGCATCACAAAGCCGGTCAAAACGTGGGCTACCTCGTGAACCTAAAAAGTTGGAGTGGATTTTCCGGTCTTAGCTGCCGCCATTTGCTGTCTCGACTGGTAGATTATGTGTCTGGTCTTTGTCGCTGATGATGTCCAGGAATGCAAATCGGCTTCAACACTGAGACCGGCTTCTTTTGTTTTGGAGTCCGTTTCTGCCATAGACGTCGAATGGGTTTCGTAATACTGCAGACTGTTTCAGTTCAAACCGTTGGTGTTCATCGGCAGTTTTCCACGGTCAGATTCAGCATGAGGTAATAAATATAAAAAGACCCCCCCCCCCCCCCCCCCCAACCCCCATCCCCTTCTCCCCCTGCCCTCGCACCCGCCCACCCCAAAGCTATAGCTGCTCGGAAGACGTAGAGGCTTGTTCTGGAGACACACCAGACGACCCCTCTCAAACTAATGTTATTGTCGTCGTTTTAACACCATACCAAGATTACGGTTTCGTTTTCTATGACTCACTCCTGTATGTCAGGTGTGTCACGTGAGAAATGAGTTACGTTGTCTGATAGCTCGCTCGGCATAGCAGACAGAAAGGCAGTGCGTCAGTGGAAAACATTCGTTCTTTTTTAAAAACATGATTTCCTCCATCTAATTGTAACGAGGAGTGTATGAATAAATTCATAACACTACCGACAGTGAGCTTAAGATGAAAGTAAGACAGTTGCAAATTCCTGGAATTTTAACTTTAATGCTGTACTGAAAATGAAAAAAAAAAAATCTCTTTGTGTGACCTCACATGCGCAATAGGTATACTGAATATTGGTAATGTCTAAACGTTTTCCTGTTCTAAGCTGACACTTTCCTCTGCCAAATTAAAGAAAAAAAAATGTTTAATGTATAAGAAGAAAAATGTTCCAGACTAGTTCGTGTTTATTTAGACAACCACTTGCCATAAACTGTAGACTGACGCAAAGTAACTGTGACCGTCTGGCATTCCTGAGGACACCATCAAAAAATACAAGACAGGCGAATCAAGCGTATGGTCGCGGACGCAACAAACTTACGGATCCTGCTGCTCCGAGGACGCGCGCGCGCGCGCGCGCGCACGTGTGTGTGTGTGTGTGTGTGTGTGAGAGAGACATTCACAGAGACACGAGAGAGAGAGAGGGGGATTATTTTGCAACGGTAAACAGATTGGCTTTGAGTCAGCTATTTTTCATACGTGTCGGGACTGCTCTACAACATAACCACAAAAGACCACAACACAGTCAATAACTTGACTTAATGCAGACCTCAACCGTTGAAGATGCCCTGAAAGGCTTCAGGCCAATCGGTTGTTAATCTGGCCATCATTCACATACATTCACATACACACGCAGATACGCACGTACACTCGTGGGGGTTTGCAGGCAGACAAAAAGAAGAAAGAAAGACAGAAAGAAAGAAAGCAAAAAAGAAAGAGGGAAGGGGGTGTGGTGGTCAAGATGTGTCGGTGCATGCGAAGTGTGTGTGTATGCATTTGTGTGCATGCACGCATGATTTCGTCACTTTCTCTGACCACTGTGAAAGTCGGTTAGACAGACGGTTTAAGGCAGTATTTCAACAAAGAAGAGGCCGGGAGAGAAAGGTGTTGATCTGGCCAGGAACACTGGTAGTCCCGAGCGATATATGTATGTATACTACACATAATGAGCCTGTCTCGAAGTCTTGTTTAATGATATTGCATGAGTGGACAGACGAGCGTCATTTTCAACACTAGTTTCAGTGTCAGTTTCATCAAGGAGGCGTCACGGCGCGCGGACTAGTCCATATACGCTACGCCACATCCGCTCAGTTTTGAGACCACACACTGCGCATGATTTGAAGCTGATTGATGAAATGAATTAATAACTAAAATGAGATAATTTAAGAAGAGGGTCTCGTGGCTACGACTTGGCAGATGGCTGACCTGTGCATTAGCCCAGTGCGCTGGTCAACACTAACAGCGGGCAGTAACAGTGGACGGGAGAGGCCCGTCGCCAAGTTCACATCAAGGCACACACAGAACAGTGCCCTATCTGTTCTGAACCGTCGAAAGGCGTTACTGTTTTTTTTCCCACACGGAATAAAGGGGGCGATAATGGTATCAGAAATGAGGAAACAACCATTTGAATAAGAGTTGACAGTGAAATAGCGGGTGCTGACAAGACTGCCGAAAACCGGAAAGCCTGCGCCGAAAATGTTAAGAGTATGTTTGTTTTCAGACGAAAATCTTTTCGGTCGTCTTAAGACATTTAAAAAAAAAAATTTTTTCTTCCTCCGATTGGAGTCGGGTCTACTTACCCCAGATCAAAGCCACCCTCCACCCTTACCCCGCATCCCCGCCCTCCCATTCTCCCTCTCGCAGTGAATACTGGATGAGTGGTGAAATAAACGTCCCTTTATGAGCCAGAGGATGTTGAGGACAGTGCTCGGGGCACCAAGCTGGATGGTTCAGGGATAAGACAAGCGTAGATACGGAGAGTCGCGTGGGATGGGAGGGAGGGAGGGAGGTGGGGTTCGGGAAGGAGAGCATGGTGAGGGAGGAGGGTGAGGCAGAGGGGAGGGGGGGGGGTGACACTGGGATGAGAGAGGAAAAAGGGACCAGGGAAGGGGGTGTTGGGAGCGAGGGTGGTTGGGCTGTTATTAGGTTTCAGGGTGGGCGAGAGGATGGAGGGTTTGAGGAGCGCCAGACCCACCGAAATTGGTAGTTGGGATGACTTTGATGAGATGGCCCACTTCAGAGCCGTCCCTGCCAGTACACAGGGACAGAGGAGTCGCTCCCGTCTCTCTGCTGTAGCACAGAGCCAACGGAGGTAATCGGGATGGGACTGGATCCATCTTTCAGTCTCTGTTGTGTCACTTACTTCCCCCTGCTTATTTTCGTTCGAATGTCTCTTTACTCCGAAGAGTATGTACAGTGATGCGCTTCTCTCTCTCTCTCTCTCTCTCTCTCTCTCTCTCTCTCTCTCTCTCTCTCTCTCTCTCTCTCTGCTTGTTTGTTTGCTTGCTCACTTGCTATGTGTGTGTGTGTGTGTGTGTGTGTGTCACTGACTGGCTGGCAGGCTGTCCATCTGTCTATTTCTGTCTGTCTGTCTCTCCCTCTGTGTGTGTGTGTGTGTGTGTGTGTGTGTGTGTGTGTGTGTGTGTGTGTGTGTGTGAACATTTACAGCCTCTCCAGGAAAGTGGGCCATCTCATCAAAGTCAGACTGGTGTAATTCAACCTCAGTGGTCATACACCTGGCCAAAATCAAATCTATGATTATAGCTCCTCTCCCCCCTCCCCTGCCAAAAGCCCCAATTATCTCCTCTTTGCTTTAAACTTCAGTTCAATAGTATTTCTGTCAAACAGGTTGATGAACATGCTGTTTTAGGGGTAAGAAAAAATGAAGAATTGAAATGGCAAATTCATCTCAATAATGTATGAACATAATCTCAAAGAAGCTTTACCTGTTACGTCAATTAAGCACAATGTCAACAGTTCTGTGCTTAAACTTTTTTTTTCAATGCATACATAATGTCACATATCAATTACACTTCAACAGTATGGGACAGGAGTAATGATATTCACACAAAAAATGTTGAATTCTCTCCTTAGACGTGCTGCAAAGCTACTCCTTCCAGCCGTACCTCTAACAACACATGAAAAACTACAAGCACTGAGCATAGGTCCTCTGAGTAAGCAGTTGGAATTCAAGAAGGCATCATCTATGTTTACTATCACAACAGACACCATGCTATGTTATATCGATGCCCTTTTTACGAGATTGAACTGCTCTTCTGGCTTGAAGGAATTCCTTCTCCCCTAGCAACGCATTGATCAATAAAAAAACAAGTCCAGCATAGTCTGAACCATATGTCTGGAACTCACTTCCACCAAGTCTACAAAATACAAATATGTTCAACCTTTTCAAGAAATATTTACTTTTACATTTTATGTCTCAATGATTTAATTATTCAATTAAAATCATTAACGTCCATTGTAAAGTCTGTAAACCATACATTGAATACACAGTCTAAGCATGTAACCTACTCCATTAAATTGCTCATCCTGACCAGCCGCTGTGGTGAAGTGGTTAGCATCGCGGACTCCCAGCTGGGAGGTCGTGGGTTTGAATCCCATCAGAAGTCATGTGGGTTTTTCTGCCCCGACCGGCTCCTACCCAGAGTTGAGTTTGCTGCGCGGACTCAGTTGGGAAGACTGGGACCACACAGTCGAGATACATCCACTTAATAGATGCGTTTCTGAGAGTGTTGCTCAAATTTCCTGACCAACACTGCAGGTGCCTGTATCTCTCAGGCCTGGTTGACGCCGGGATATATTATGAAAGGAAGCGTAGAGTACAGCCCTGTCATGTAGTCTCAGACCGAAATGGAAAAATCCATAGCATCATCTAAATCATCCTCATTCTCATCGATCAGCATTAAAAAAAAAAAATGTCTCAAATTCTGTGGCCCTTCATGCCCTGCTGTCATGGTGACCTCAGTTTCAATGTCCTCTCCACGCCTGTGGCCTTGGTTTGGTTCCGTCGGGGTCACCGGTATCAGCGAGTCCATGGGGGCTGTCGTGGGATGGACGTGGTGGCACCCTCTGGAGGGAGAGCTCACTCACGCCGGCTCTGTGACTAAGCACTTATTGTCGTCAGTAGGGGGCTTAGTAGGTGGTGTCCTGCGTATGTTAGATCAGAACAGGCGCCACTGAACACCACCGAAGTGACTCGGCAGCAGTGCAGTGTTTCCTCCGGTGGGTTGCCTCTTGACGACTTGACATTGACTGCTCCCTGTGGATGCTGGTGCCGGGGCTGTGGCGGGGGCCGACCGGGCTGTGGCTGTGGACGAGGTGTCAGAATGAGCGGCGTGGATGCACTTCCTCTGAGGTGGCGCAGAGGTTGGGACAGCAACAACAACAAAAAAAAAATTGCTCATCCCCCCATTCCCACTCTGTCTACCATTTCTCTTCCCCTCCCTCTACCATTTATCATGCATAGTTCAGTGAAACTCCCGCTTACAAAGATTCTGCAAATAAAACAGTCCATACAAAACTATTCCTGCAACGTTTCTGTCTGACAATTTTACCATTCTGTTCAAACAAACACTCCAACCCTCAAAAAGACCCCATTGGAAGAATTTGGGGAGGTTAGAAGCATGAAATGCCACTGTGTGTTTCAGAAACCATGCAAAGGCCAGGCAAGAAAGTCACTGCTGATTCAGAAGAATCAAATGACATCAGCAAACAAGCAGAAAAAAACGGAGACCAACTCCACCCCCAGGAAGCCAGTCCCAAAGCATGTGAAGAAGAGGAAACAGAGGATGAAGAGGAAGAAGAGGAGGACAAGTTCAACAAACTCTTTGGTTTCAGCTTGAGCGACCTCAAGTCATGGGACAGCTTTGTTCGTCTGTTGTCACGCCCCACTGACCCTGCCGGTCTGGCTTATCTCCGCGTCAGTTTTGGTCAGTCATGTGTGAAGTTTTGATTTGATTCTCTCACTTCTCTTTAGACCTGCTTCCATGGTATTGATAATCCAATCAGGGTAAGGTCATGTGGGATCCCAGAGTGTTGTACAGACTCTTGTATGGACACAGGTCTTCTTGATCTTCAGAAGGCAGTAACTGTTCAGACCCCACCCCTATGTTTTTTAGTGAGTCCTAATCAGTGTGCGTTTGGAGGAACAGTGGGTTGTTCACCCAAATGTCTTTGCCCCCACTACTTAGTTGATTCTGTTAGTCTGTTGGTCAGTTCATGGAGAATTCTGTGTCTGTATAGCCAAGGAAAGTCGAATGTTGTTGGAGTGTGTCCGAACTTTTCCTGCATACATTGTAGGTTAAGTCTACAATGGAGTTATCTTTATATAATTTGATTATCCTTTTGTGTCGTTTTGGATCTTCAAGCTAGGGAGTGCAAATTTAGTCCCTGTATCTGTTAGTTTTGCAAAAACAAAACAAACAAACAACAACAAAAAAAAAGATCTTGCACAAGTATAAACTTTTTTTTGTCTCTTTTTCCAAACCTGGTTTTTCCATATCATTAACCTTTCCCTTTTATCTCTCTCTTTTTTTTTTAATTCTGTCTTTCTTTTATTTACCCATTCCTTCCTCTACTCTCTCCCTCCCTTCCCCTTCACCCCCCCCCCCCCCCCCCCCCACCCACCCATTCCCCTCATTAATTTTCTCCACCCTTCCTCATCTCTCTTACCTTTCAGTGTTGACATTTGGAAAGTCATGGGAAAGAGAGAACTATTTCATGGGTCTGATCACAATTGCCATGGCAATCAGGACCCCTTATGCCCACTTCAGATCCCAGTGTTGCTTTGTTTCACAACATTGTTGGGTTGAAAATGCATCAAATGTGACTGTCTGCCACAAAATTTGCTTGCTGTTGACTTGCCAGAATGCTCTTAAGTTGACATGCCAGAGTTTTGGAAGGTCAGATGAAAACTTTGGATCTATTTAGGGAGTAAGAAGACAGACTGACAGACAGACAGACATGTTTGTATACTGAGTCTCCATAAAATACCTCATCTAGGTGACAGTTTTGGCTGGATCTTTTGAAAAAGACATGCTCAGCAGTTGACCCATGACTCTTGTCAGGTATTGGTTCTGTCCACAGAAGTGAATCCAGTGGACCCTGTTCATTATCGCTGAAGGTGTACTTTTGTGTTTTTGGTTTTCTTCTTTATAAACTGTGCCAGACAGGAGGAACACATCTCATATGGTCCCACAGAGTGCTAGACAGTACTTAAGCCCTGTACAATTCAGTAGGTTTTCAAAGTATCATTCAGCGATTGCATGTGTAGAAATCTCTTTGCTGGTGTTTTCTGTGCAGGGTTTTTGATGATGTGGGACGTTTTTGAGGAGAGGGGCCTGGCCCATGCAGATGCGCGATGGGGTGATGATGAGGCATGCCGCTTTCCTCTCTTCGACTTCATGCAACCCTTGCCCCTGCACATGATGGTCCTGCTGTACCTGATCATGCTGATTGGTAATGTAGCCCGGCTGTGGCGGTAATGATGAATAAGAATGACCTTTCATTGTTTTGCACATCTTTATTAATGAGAGGAAGATTTTTCATTGATGATGTAGGATGGTACGGATGAATGGTTATCGATGAAGTGTGCTGATCTGGTGCTTGTGACGAAGAGGAAGACAGGTTTATTTGTAATGTAAAATAGTAAACAAAGGTATGTTAAAGGAGAATGATAGTCATGAAGAAGTGAGATCACTATCAATGTAGTACAGCTCTGATAGTCATGATGATGATGATGATGATTATGATAATGATGATGATGGGTCAAGAGCTTATGAAATGTTATACAGCTGGGATAGTCATGATAGTGGTGATGATAAAATTATGATCATTGGCAGTTAGTATAGGTATGATAGTCATGATGAAGATGATGAAGGTATGATCATGAGAAATGATGTGTAGATGTGATGGGTCAAGATGAAGAAGATTAAATCAAGATCATTTGTGATGCAGAGTAGCTGTAATAGTCATGATAATGATGAAGTTAGGATCATTGGTAGATAGTATGACTGTTATAGTAATAGTCATGGTAATCATGAAGTTGTGATCATTGCTAAATACTATAGCTATTGTAGTCTTGTTGATGATGAAGTTGGGATCATTGGTAGATAGTATTGCTGTTATAGTAATAGTCATGATAGTGATGAAGTTAGGATCATTGGTAAGTAGTATAGCTATTATAGTCGTGGTAAATGATGAGGTTAGGATCATTGGTAAATAGTATAGCTGCCACAGTCTTGATAATGATGAAGTTAGGATCATCGATAAATAGTATAGCTGTTATAGTCCTGATAATGATGAAGTTAGGATTATTGGTAGAAAGCATAGCAGTTATAGTAATAATCATGATAGTGATGAAGTTAGGATCATTAGTAGATAGTACAGCTGTTATAGTAATAGTCATGATAATGATGAAGTTAGGATCATTGGTAGATGGTATAGCTGTTATAGTAATAGTCATGATAGTGATGAAGTTAGGATCATTGGTAGATGGTATAGCTGTTATAGTAATAGTCATGATAATGATGAAGTTTGGATCATTGGCAGATAGTATTGCTGTTATAGTAATAGTCGTGATAGTGATAAAGTTAGGATCATTGGTAAGTAGTTAAGCTATTATAGTCTCAATAGTGATGAAGTTAGGATTGTTGGTGAATAGTATACCTGTTATAGTCTTAATAATGATGAAGTTAGGATCATTGGTAAATAGTATAGCTGTTATAGTAACAGTCATGAAAGTGATGAAGTAAAGATCATCGGTAGATAGTATAGCTGTTATAGTAATAGTCGTGATAATGATGAAGTTAGGGTCATTGGTAAATAGTATAACTGCCATAGTCTTGATAATGATGAAGTTAAGATATAGCTGTTACAGTACTAGTCATGATAATGATGAAGTTAGGGTCATTGGTAAATAGTATAACTACCATAGTCTTGATAATGAAGTTAAGATATAGCTGTTGCAGTAATAGTCATGATAATGATGAAGTTAGGTCATTGGTAAATAGTGTAACTGCCATAGTCTTGATAATGATGAAGTTAAGATATAGCTGTTACAGTAATAGTCATGATAATGATGAAGTTAGGGTCATGGTAAATAGTATAACTGCCATAGTCTTGATAATGATGAAGTTAAGATATAGCTGTTACAGTACTAGTCATGATAATGATGAAGTTAGGGTCATTGGTAAATAATATAACTGCCGTAGTCTTGATAATGATGAAGTTAGGATCATTGGTAGAGCTGTGGCAAAGCTGCGATAGACATAATGATGATGAAGTGAAGATTATTGGTAGTATGTTCTAGCTGTGGCAGTCAAAATGATTGTGCTGATGAAGAGGTTTGGAGCATTGGTTGTGTGAAATAGCTGTGATATTAATGATGAAAATGATAATGCTGGAACATTGATAATGTAGCATAGGATGATAGTCATGATGAGAAAGTTAGGATCATTGGTAAAGGAGTACAGCTGTGGTAGTCATCATTGGTAATAGATTGTAGCTGTGATAGTGATGATGATGGTAATGTTATGATCATTGATAATGTTGTTAAACTGTGAGGAGCATGGTGATGAGAAAGATGGGATCATTTTTTTGCTCTTAATCCACACTGCTGGCGGTCACGATGAGAAAGTTAGGATCATTGATAATGAAGAACTGTGGTTGCATTGGTGGTTATGATTATGTCACATGAGGCTGGCAGGTTAGTGTTGCAGTGGTGGTGATCATGGTGAGCAAGACAGGATCATTGGTAATGTAGTATAATGCTGTTGGGATCATGATGAGGAAGACAGGATCATCGGTAATATAGTTCACTGTTGTTGATCATGATGAGGAAGACAGGATCATTGGTAATGTAGTTCAGTGTTGTTGTTGATCATGATGAGGAAGACAGGATCATCGGTAATATAGTAGTTCAGTGTTATTGATCATGATGAGAACAGGATTATTGCTAATAGTTCAGTGTGTTGTTGATCATGATGAGGAAGACAGGATCATCGGTAATATAGTTCAGTGTTATTGATGATGATGAGAATAGGATTATTGCTAATAGTTCAGTGTTGTTGATCATGATGAGGAAGACAGGATCGTCGGTAATATAGTTCAGTGTTATTGATCATGATGAGAACAGGATTATTGCTAATAGTTCAGTGTTGTTGATCATGATGAGGAAGACGGGATCGTCGGTAATATAGTTCAGTGTTATTGATCATGATGAGAACAGGATCATTGGTGGTATAGTTCAGTGTTGTTGATCATGATGAGGAAGACAGGATCATTTGTAATGTAGTTCAGTGTTGTTGTTGATCATGATGAGAAAGACAGGATCATTGGCAGTGCTCGTCAGTGTTGTTATCGATCATGATGAGGAAGACAGGATCATTGGTAATGTAGTACAGTGCTGTTGGGATTATGAGGAGACAGTATCATTGATAATGTAGTATAGTGCTGTTGGGATCATGGTGAAGAAGACTGGATCATTGGTGATGTAGTATAGCTGTTGGAATATTGGTTAGGAGGACAGGATCGTTTAGAATAGTAGAGTGCTGTTGGGATCATGATGAGGAGGACAGAATCATTGGTAATATAGTATAGCTGTTGGGATCATGATGAGGTAGACAGAATCATTGGTGATATAGTATAGCTGTTGGGATCATGATGAGGTAGACAGCATCATTGGTAATATAGTATAGCTGTTGGGATCATGATTAGGTAGACAGCATCATTGGTAATGTAGTGAGTGCTGTTGGAATTATGGTGAGGAAGACGGGGATCATTGGTAATGTTGGTTCATGTTGTTGGTGATTATGATGAGCAAGACAAGATCATTGGTAATGTAGTATAGTGCTGTTGGGTTAATGATGAGGAAGATAGGATCATTGGTAAAGTAGTGTTCTTGCAGTAGCAACCATAACAAATAAGATAGGATCATAGGTAAAGTAGTGTTCTTGCAGTGATGATCATGATGAGGAAGATGGAATTATTGGTAATGTGGTGTAGTGGTGTTGATGATCATGATAAAGAAAAAACTGGATCATTGGAAATGTATTGTCGTGGTGGTGATTATGATGAGGAGGAAAATAGGATCATTTGTAATTTTGTATTGTGGCAGTGGTGATTATGGTGAGGAAATAGGATCTTTGGTAATGTAGTGGCCTTGAGGTGATGTCATGATGAGAAGGCTATGATCATTGGTAATGCAATGAGGTGATGATGGTGATCAAAATGAGAGACATGATGATCCTTTCTCTGTGTGTGTGTGTGTGTGTGTGTGTGTGTGTGTGTGTGTGTGTTGTGTTTATGAGCATGTGCATGAGGATATGTGTGTAAGCTCAATGTAAATGTGTGTGTGTGTGTGTGTGTGTGTGTGTGTGTGTGTGTGTGTGTGTGTGTGTGTGTGCATGAATATGTGTGTGTGTGTGTGTACATCCATAAAGGTATGTTTTATTTGCATTCATTTCACAGGAACAGGAGGAATATTACTAGGAGCCAAGTACCGTGTGTGCTGCGTTATGCACCTGCTGCCCTACTGGTACATAGTGCTTCTGGACAAGTGCAGTTGGAACAATCACTCCTATCTGTTTGGTCTCCTCTCTTTCCTCCTCCTGCTATGCGATGCTAACCGCTACTGGTCCATGGACGGTCTGTTCAATGCCAAGGTTCGAAATGCGGATGTTCCCTTGTGGAACTACACCCTCTTACGTACACAGGTTTGTTTCACCTGCAAAACTGACATCTTTGGGATCTTTTGTGTTTTTGTGGATTTTTGCTAAAGTTGTAATGAGAAGGATTCTTGTGTAACATTTGAAAAATGTGGCAAGTCTGTGGTATTACCCATACTGTGTGTTTGAGGAAATGTAGGTGCATGAGCGATCGTTACAGCTTGATTTAATGCCCTGTTTCTTGCAAAGTGGTGAAGACAAAACATGTTCTGAGTCAGTTGAACATTTGTACAGATCAAGGTATTCCCGTGTTTTTGGTGTGCGTGCTGTAATACATACCTTTTAAATAAGTCAGATAGTTTTGTGTTAGACACCTTTTACAAAGTTCATCTTGGTGACAAAATGCTGACATGTGAAGGCCGTTGTCCAGGTGTTTCTGGTGTACTTTTTGGCTGGGCTGAAGAAACTGGACATGGACTGGATCGCCGGTTATTCCATGGGCCGTTTGAGTGATCATTGGGTCTTTTACCCATTTCAGTAAGCGATTAATAGCATTAGTGTGTGTGTGTGTGTAACTCTGTGTGTGTGTGTGTGTGTGTGTGTGTGTGCGTGTGTGTGTGTGTGTGTGTGTGTGTGTGTGCATGCGCACATGCGTGTGTGTGTGTGTACATGTATGTGGATTTTGATTCTTAGTTCATTTATTATAATTATTCTGTTTAGGTGCTTGTAAATGATGTTGACTTACCTAAATTCAAACATTAGTGTATTGTCAGCAGATTAGGGACTCTGAACAGAATCAAATATTGATAACAAGCTTTTGGCATAGATTCAAACATTTGAGTATTGTCACCAGATCAGTGATTCTGAAAACAGAATCAAATATTTATGACAGCTTTCACATAGATTCAGACATTAGTATATTGTCACCAGATCAGTCATTCTGAACAGAATGAAATATTTATGACAGATTTCACATAGATTTATACATTAGTGTATTATCAGCAGATCAGCGATTCTTAACAGAATCAAATATTTGATAACAGCTTTCATGTTGATCTAATTATTTGTGTATTGTCAGCAGATCAGCAGTTCCAAATACAATCAAATATGTAACAACTAGATGAGTTCATGGAGAGTATAGACTTCTGCTTAGACCAGATTCTTGATCCTCTTTTTCATCCAGATCTGCATGGCAGATCCACTTCAAAATTTAATGGATATGTATTAGGACCACATGCCCTCTTTCCACCAAGTGCCTTTCAGTGAAGTAGCTTTTGTGCACTCTTGCTGATGGACAAACAAAGCAATCAACAAGGCAGAAAACATACCCCTCTTAGAATAGGTAAAAGTAATAGCAATAACAGTTATACCGGCCACATTTGCAAAGTGGTTATCGCCACAGACTTCGGTCTTGGAGGTGATGGGTTCGATTCCAATCAGAGCCATTTATCTGTGGGATTTTTCAGCCCCAGCTGGCTTCTGTCCAGAGCTAAGTTTGTTGTGGGCTCAGTTGGGAAGGCCGGCACCACACAGTTGAGTTTCATCCACCTAATACACACAGTTGAGTTTCATCACCTAATACACACAGTTGAGTTTCATCCAACCTAATACACACAGTTGAGTTTCATCCACCTAATACACACAGTTGAGTTTCATCCACCTAATACACATAGTTGAGTTTCATCCACCTAATAGATGTGTACCTGAGAATGTTGGTCAAATTTTCCTGACAAAACTGCAGGTGTCTGTATCTCTAGGGCCTCATTGATGCTGGGATAGGTTATGGAAAAAAGTGTAGAGTACAGCCCTGTCATGCAGTCTCAGTCTAGAATGGAAATCCAGAGCATCATCTGCATCAAGTTTATCATCCTCATCTTCATCGATCAGCATAAGGAAAAAAAAAGTGTCAAATTCTGTGACCCTTCATGGACTGCTCTCATAATGACCTCAGTTTCAATTTCCTCCTTGCGCCTGTGCCCTTGGTGAGGTTCTGTCGGGATCATTGGTATCAGCCAGTTCCTGAGGACTGCTGACGGGTGAATGTGGTTTTTGCTCTCCAGAGGAAGAGCTCACTCATACTAGCTCCATAACTAAGCAGTTACTGTTTTCAGTAAGGAGCTTAGTAGGTGGTGTCCTGCGTATGCCGGATCTGGTGAGGCATCACTGAACAGCACCAGAGTGACTCAGCAGCGGTGTGTGTGGTGTCTCTTCTGTTGCATTGCCACATGACAACTTGATATTGACTGCTCCATATGGATTGCTGGTGCCGGGGCTGTGTGGGGGACATGACGGGGAGTGGCTGTAGATAGGAAGCAGGAATGGGCGGTGTCGGTGCAGTGCCACTGGAGTGGCGTGAAAGACGTGACAGAAGGAAAGGTATAAATAATGATGACAATATGGGGTAGAGAGCGGTCTGGAGGGATGGGGATGGGTGTGCAAGTAGAAACTGTTCATAAAAGATGATTGCTGGTTGGTTCACAATGTTGCCGAAGTGATAGAAAGCAGGCACACATCAGCAGGGGAACTCTAAATCACTTGCATCAAGCACAGTAAAGCATCAAATATTTGGTGTAACATAATGCTAATAGATTATGGCTTTTTTGTTGTTGTTGATGATGTTGTTGACTTCAGTTGATGGAGTCTGTATTCATCCCTTCCAATGTTCTGTAAGGAAAGGGTCTGAAAGCTAGGCACTTGTGTCTTGCAAGGGGATTTGGCAGTAAGCCTGGACTTGCCAGATGCTGCTTCATTCCCGTTCATCACCCCTCCCAGAAACATCTGCATTTTGGTTTCCAAGGAAAGCTCTAATTTCCCAAGGCCCCTCCTTTGGGTCTGTCTCTTAGCCCATGGGTCATCACAAGGACATGGGCCCTGGCGATGGCTGTGAGACAGAAGTCACTTCCTTGATGTTGAATTATCTGGACGATCTTCGGCAAAGCAATATTGATTTCTTGGCTCTGTCAAGACACCTGTCACTCCTGCAGTGGACACTTGCCTCTCTGGGGTTCAGTGTGAACTTTAAAAAGTCAGATACAGTGACCTTCCAGAAATTCACCTGTTTGGGCACCCACTTTTGTCCTGACATCAGCATGGTTTCGTCTCCCAGACAGCTACACCAAGAAAGTTGTCTCATACACTTAGTCTCTCATTTGGTCCCTGTCTGTGTCTCCTTGCAGGTTTCAGACCGTGATTGGTTCAGAATTGATTCCTGTCAACTGCCTTTTGCTCTCTCCAGGTGATAAAGGAGTAATTCAGTGCTCAACAAGCCATTCAGGATTAAAAAAGAAAAAATCCTCTGTGTGTGTGGAGTATGCGCTTGATGAGTGTGTGTGTGTGTGTGTGTGTGTGTGTGTGTGTGTGTGTGTGTGTGTGTGTGTGTGTATGCATGTGTGTGTGTATGTGTGTGTGTTGGTGTTGGTGTGGAATTGAGCCTACACGCCTCTCTCCTTCTCCGTTTGTTCCATGCCCCCTTTGTTTTTCATTCTCGTATGGCACGCATTCATCACATTTGAGTCATATAGGCACTGCCTGTTTTGTTGTTTAAAGGTTTCTGATGACAGAAGACCAGGTGAGTGTGCTTGTGGTTCACCTGGGTGGACTTGCCATTGACTTGTTTGTGGGCTACCTGCTCTTCTTTGACAAGACACGACTGATCGGTGTCATTATCAGTTCGTCATTCCACCTGATGAATGCACAGATGTTCAGCATAGGTTTGTCAGTCTGTGTACCTGTATGTCTCTGTACTCTGTGTGTGTGTGTGTGTGTGTGTATGTGTGTGTGTGTGTGTGTGTGTGTGTGTGTGTGTGTGTGTGTGTGTGTGTGTACACATTCATGTGCATACAGATACATGTTAGTGTGTGTGTATATGCCATACACATACACAGATGCACTTTATGACCATGTGTGTATACTTCTTTTCAGCTGCACGATATTGAAATTTTAAATTGAAAATAAATCTGTCGTAGGTTGGAAATGAAATGAGGCAGGGAACAGTAAACAATAACAGTAGACAAGTGGGGTAACTTATGCTCCCATAAGAAAACCTAACACAGAGTAACTTTTATTCAAGACTGGCACAGCCTTTTAAACTTGAATAAAGTCAGACAAATACATAGATGAACAATCCCCCCCCTCCCCCCCCCCCCCCTTCAGTCCAAATCTTTACCAAGTCATTACTATGAAGACAGTTGAATTGGCCTGCATTTTTTTTTTCCCCCACTATTAGATTGTTTATGTATGTATTTGTCTGACTTTATTCAAGCTTAAAAGGCTGTGCCAGTCTTGAATAAAAGTTACTCTGTGTTAGGTTTTCTTATGGGAGCAGAAGTTGCCCCACTTATTTACTGTTTATCGTAGGTTTAGTAGAAATGAACTATGACCAAGACGGAGGTCTTTTTAGGCTAGATGTACAAAATTATATTGAGGTCAACACATTCTTTTTTTTTTTTTGTACTTCTTTTGTCATTTTACCCACTGATCCACCCATATCTGCCTGTACATCATTTAAAGAAAAAATTTTCCAGTCTGCCAGCATCTGCCTATCTACTGTTTTCCGTCATCTTTCTGCCTCTGCATCAGCCACTCCACATTTTGTATCCATATCAATTTTGGGGAAGGAATGAATGTTAAGATGCGGCCTTTTTTGAGAGGGAAAGTTTTGTTGCTGAGCAAAGTGCTTCAAGAGAAGCCCAAAATTAAAAAAACAAAATTGTATGGTATCAAGTTTTGGCACTAACAGTATGTGATAGTGATAAAGAAGAGACCATGTAATGTGATTGTGGGTGGTAGACAGTGTTCACAAATCTGTAAGGGAAGTAACCTGAGTTAAAGCTCACGTTCAGCGAGAGTAACCCTGCTGTCTCAGTGGGATGCATAAAGCAATTTTTGTCCTATCATCAGCAAACAGTTCAATCATAGAGAGAAAATGCCATAACATGCATGTTAAATAGGGCGCCTGTAGACAATCAATACCTCAATTGCTGTTCTGGCGTGCATTTTAGATCAAGTATTTGACTCGCTTAATCTATCACTTTGACCCATAAACTGAGAAAATGTAATTCTATTTGTGATGAAAAGACAGGCATTATCTTCCCCTGATTTAGTCCCAGAATAGGTCTTACACCCTTTGAAAAGTGATGAGTTGGACATTGATGTAACTATGCAGATGTGTTTGAAACTGATTCTGACTCGAGTAGCAGTGGCCGCAGTGCAGATGAGTAACAACAGTAGTCAATGATAAACAGCACACAAACAAAACGCATACTCATCAAGTTACATGCACTATTTGGTTTTAGTGCATAATTTATTGCAATTAGGTCCTGCAGGGGTATTATAGTATTTTTTTTTAAGAGTACCTGAGTTTCATGTCATTTGAGAAATTTATTTCATACTGCTTGAAAAAGACATTTAATCAATGAAAAGTTAGTAAATTCTAGGTTCTTTTTTTTTTAGTTTCAGTTGTCAAATCGGGTGAAAATGTCTGAGTTAGCATTCTTTATGATTTTCGTAATCTTATCAGAATAAAAGTGTTCTCTCTCTCTCTCCCTTTCTCTCTATCTCTGATTTTTTTTTTTACTACATAAGGAGCAAAGGCCTGAATGAATCAATATCTGCATTCACATTCTCTGTGTGTGTGTGTGTGTGTGTGTGCACATGTGTGCACATGCACACACACTCTCTAATGTACAATTTATTGACATCACCATAATGGTGTACTCTTGCATGAGTGAGAATTATCAAGTACTCAAGCAATGTTCAAGTATTCAGTCAGTCCTTGGAATCACTTTATGATTTATCCATCCATTCTTCCTTTATTCCCTCGTCCTCTTCTCCCCCTTCATCGATCCATCCATATGTTTACTTCTTCTTCTTGTACTCATTCTGTTGTATGTCACCTGCCAGATATAGCTATAAAAAATCTGAGTATTGAAAATTACTGGCATTACTTTATGTTTAGGGGGCAGGGAGGTGGACTTTGTTTTGTTTTGCTGAGGTATTGAGTTCAGTGCCATGCTAATGCTGTGTTAACCACTTGAGAGTGCCACTTGAGTTTGCTGTGTGCCAAAGTGAAAATAAGATTTTGTGAGTAACATGAGTAAAATGCTGGTAACTCCTAATTTCTTAAACATCTTCATGACATTTTGGCATGGCAGATGAAGTATGTTAAAATGTAACAAAAAGCCTGGTTTGTTTCATGATAAGCATTGTTGATTTATAATAAGTAATTGATATAAGTAGTAACCATAGTAACAATTAACATGCTAAACACACTACAATGAAAGGGGACAAGTGAAGAAGACAAAAGCATGGTGAAAGCAAATCAGAATACATGTTCAGATGTTGTTATCTGCTAATGTTTCACCTCCAGTAAAAACACATAAAACAGAGTGTCTGCAACTGCCACGATTGGTCATTCGCAGTGTCATTGCTCACAGGACAAGTTCCGCTCATTGGATGAAATTCGCCTCATTCAAAATCGGCATCAGATTTCTTCACAATCACCGGAATACAAATCCTCTTCTCCAGTATCTTCATCTTCTAACACTTCATTTAACTCCTCCAGAGCAGTGGATTGTGTGTTAGCAGGGAAAGACTGATGCTCATGGTCGGCACTCGTGGCAAAAAGCAACAGTCAAGATTTCAAACTCTCTAGATCAGCAACTGACAGTCAAAGGGAGGTAACCATATCAAAACTGAACTTCTTCAGAGACCATCCCTAAGTTAAGATTTGTTTTTCTCTCTTTAAGTGGTTTATGTCTGAAATGATTACTAATGAAGAACATACAACAAAGGTTTGTAGTCACACAGTTTGCCTATTGTAGTGCTGAAGGCGCTATGGGGGAAAAACTCAAGAGTTTAAACCACTGTGGATAATTATGTACACCTTTGAAACAATACAATAGCTCAGTCAAGAAGGACATATCCACCATTACAGTTATGCAATACATTAACAAGGGCATGCAGTCAGATGCTTTGATGTTTGGTGTGTGGAGCAGACAGCTGTGAGTTTAAAAACCACTCGCAGTGTCAAGTTTTTATGACCTGCTCTTTGGTCGCCAGGCAGTTGTTAGGTACATATTTGTGCTCAATTAAGGTTTAAGGCAGCGGAAGGAAAAAGTTGACTCCACGATGCCTTTTCCTCCTTAGTTCAGTGCCTTTACTGCCATTAGGCAATAGGACTTCAACATTTCAACTCAGCGTGTGCATTGACTTAGACAAATTTAAGTTATCAGAATACGACCATCCACACTATATCGGATGATTAGGCTTCTTGGTGGTGATATGTGTTGTGCTATGCTTTTAGTTTTTTTCACATTTTCGTAATGTGTAATTCTGTGGTCTGAAAAATGTTATTACGGGTATGGCAGGAATGTTTCCGTATGCCATGTTGGGTTTGACGCCTGTGTTCTTCTATGCCAACTGGCCGAGGGCCCTGTTTCGCCGCATTCCACGATCCTTGAGGATTCTTACCCCTGATGATGGAGAGGATGATACGCAGCCTTCAGAGAAGTGCTTGTACACAAAAGAACAGGCCAAGCCAGAACTGGTGAGTGGGGATCTCTTCTTTTTTTTTTTTGTTTTTCTCATTCTTCATCTTTAGTTTATTTCGCATATATTTTGCTGCCTGTCTGTCCTGTGTGTGTATGTGTGTGAGTGTGTGTGTGTGTGTGTGTGTATGAGTGTGCATGCATGTGAGTGTGTGTGTGTGTGTGTGTGTGCATTTGAAACTGCGTTTCTGTCTGTGGTGTGTGCGCATATGTTGTGTGTGTGCATAGATAGAAGAAAAGGGATGTGTTCTTAAACTGAATCATTTTTTTTTCTAAGTGCTAACCACCAAAACATAGCAAACTGGAAGGTTATTTGTTTCACAATAAGGACTGTGGCATCTCCATGACACAGATAAAATCCACATGCTCTGGTTACTCTATCTTCATGTATGCATGTTAGACTTAAACCCACAAAATGGATCTGGAAGGAAGAGTCCAGGCCATGGAAATAAGTGTTAACCCTCAAGATGATAAACATTAGATGTACTGATCATACCACCAATGAACAACCAGGCAAAACCCATCAAGTAGCAAATCGATCCATATGAAGAACTGGCATCGGTCAAGAAAAGAAACTATACTGATATGACATTAGAACCAATGGCCTAGCTAAAACAAACTTCCAGGGAGCTATTGAGTGAGACAGATAGAAGGGAAGGCAGGAAAAAAGAACCCAGTGGATTAACAAAATTGCAGAATTGACCACGAAACCATTTGCACAGACCCAAGCGTTTGCATGCAGCAGACTGAGCTGGAAGAACCTGGTGCCGAGTGCTTAGTGCAGTGACTTGACAGAGTTAATAGCAGACCTGTTTATCCTATGATTTTGCTGTAATTTTTGCAGAAAATATCGAAATTACGGGAATTACCCCCCCCCCCCCCCCCCCCCCCCCAAAAAAAGAGAGAAAATTACGGGGGAAAAAAATCAAAGAAAAAAAACATAGTTAAACGTGAAGTTTTGTCTGCTAACGTTTCAGTCAAAGCAGCATAAGAAGATATTTCCCACCATGCCGTGTGTTTTTTTCACTGTTTTAAAGATGGTGACGAAACGGTCATGCGCGCCAACGGCCGGCTCCTCCAAATCTGCAAAAATTGCGAAAGTATTGCGATTATGAAGATAACGCTTTTTTTTACTTCAAATTACAGGTTTTTGTCTCTAATATAACACAGAACACAAATTTGGGGTAAACAGGTCTGTAATGGAGAAGAAGAAGTGCACTCTGTCGGTTATAATCTACCTCCCAACAGTCACTGCCTCCTTTAAAGACATAGTTTCTGAGGATTTGTGGATGGGATGACTAAAGAGGTTCAGTTTGTCATGGGAAGAACAGTTCCAATTTTTTCCCGACGCGCACTGTTGTGAGCAGAAAATGATGTAAAACAGTGCAAGGAAAGGGTCAGCAGGATAGGATGGGAGGGTGCCCTTTGTGGTCTGCTGGGCTACAAGCAACATAAATAATGGAACTGAGTTGGAGGGCCGTAAGTCCACAAACAACAAAGATGAACGAAGCTTTCAAAATGACAGTTGTCATGGAAGTGAAAAAGCTGACAATTATCGTGGAAGTGAAGAAGCTGACAGTTATCGTGGAAGTGATGAAGCTGACAGTTATCGTGGAAGTGACGAAGCCGACAGTTAATGTGGAAACGAAGAAGTTGAATGTCACTTTACATCTCTTTTTTTTTGGGTGTGGGTGGAAAGTGGGGAAAGGAGGAGGGGGGTTGTCTCATCTTCTGTGCCATTTTAAGGGTCGTTATTCCCATTTCACTTATTTCAGGTCCCAGTCTGCAGCCATACCTCGCTTTGTCCCGAGAAAAGATGCAAACACTTGCACTGTTGGTCAAGAGATTTGATCGACACTGTCTGAGGTGCCTCCATTAAGTGTAGGACACTCGGCTGCGGCGGGGTTCCACTCTTCTCAGTGGATCCTGCAACATTCTTACCGTGGGTAGGAACCACTTGGGCCGAAAAGTCCCACTAATAAATGGTTAGGATGGGAATTGAACCCATGACCATCTGTCTCAAAAATGCAGTGCTAAACCATCACGCTACAGTGGTTGGTTCCTGTAGGTTTTTTTTTTTCTTTTTGTTTGTTTGTTTGTTGTTTCTTTTTAATCATTGTTGTCACTTTTCTTTTTTTGTGTTCATTTGAGACCTGTAATGGAATTTAAAACTTGATCTGCTCTTCATGGCTTGATCAATAAAAAAGTAATGTATTTGGGGGGGGTTCACAAGTACTTTAGTTCAGGTGTGTTTTTGTGCTTGCTTGAGTGCGTGCGTGTGTGTGTGTGTGTGCATGCATGTGTGTGTCTGTGCATGCATGCATGTGTGTCTGTGCATGCATGCATATGTGTGTGTGTGTACATGCATGCATTTGTGTGTGTGTATGTGCATGCATGCATGTGTTTGTATGTGCATGCATGTGTGTGTGTGTGTGTGTGAGAAAATACAGGCTTGACTATTGATACATGTCTTTATGTTGCAGGCCAGCACCCCTGAGCATGAAAACACTCCAGTCCGCAAACAGTTGACACCACCCACTCAGCCTACGTTCCGGCATCATGCTGCCGCTGCCTTCACTGTTTTCTTCATTCTGTGGCAGATATTTTTTGCCATACTCTCATTTTATCACAAAGGTGAGGGAGGTGAACAATTGTGGATGTGTGCAGCAAATCCATTTACTGGTCCTAGCAGTGTGAATACTGACTGATGTGGAAAGGATAAATACTAACAGGAATTAGTGCATGCACTAATCACTAGCGGGACATTGACAGAACTGGCATATACTGTTCACAACCATTCCTTAATGCTTGTTTCTTGGTCTTTATCTCTGTCTGTCTCTGTCTGTCTGTCTGTCTGTCTGTCTGTCTGTCTCTCTCTCTCTCTCTCTCTCTCTCTCTCTCTCTCTCTCTCTCTCTCTCTCCTTTGTCTATCTCTCTCTCACTCTCTCTGTCTCTCTCACTTCCTCACTGTCTTGTTCGCTCTCTCTCTCTCTCTCTCTCTCTCTCTCTCTCTCTCTCTCTCTCTCTCTTTCTCCCTCTCTGTCTGTCTGTCTGTCTCTTTCTCTTGTGTGTGTGTGTGTGAGTGAGAATGTTTTTGGTAATGTCATGAAACTTTATAGAACCTACTTTCATATTCTGACCAGGAACAACATGGTTTTCCCTTTTCAGATTATACTGTTGCAATTTTCCAAAATATTTTGTTTGGCTAGCGCCTGTTGTATTCTGACAGTTTGTATGTAGAAGTAGCTGGCAAATTCTGAGGTACAATTACGATATATGCAATTGTTTTTTTCCTGGCTGTATTCTGTATGTGTTACATTTTTTTGGATAGGACTTTCTGTGTGTCAAATATTGGAATTCACCATCATGAAAGGTTGGGGGGAAAAAACCCCCACCTTGTCAGGTGATTTTCCATTTCAAATCTTACTAGAAGTGTTGGTATTATAAACAGTACAAAACTTTTAACTAACGGCAATGTGTTAAGAAAAGAACACACGCACAGTAGAAAAGTTTGGACTGATAGAAATGTTAAGAAAAAAAAACAGACACAATAATGTTGCTTGTAGTCCACCCTGCATAGCTGCTTATTCCCCCCATCCACCCTTCTTCCACACACCCTGCTGGTGCTATCCCGACCACCACCATCCACCCCTTTCCCACATGCCATTCTCCCCTCCCCTCCCCTCCTCAGATGCTAGTTACATGTTCTGGTGCCTCCACCTTCTGCTCATGGACTTCCACAGATTCATGTTTGTCATTGTTGATGTCTCTCCCCACTTGTTCACTAATTCCCTGAGGTTCAGGTCAGTCTGTGTCGGTGTCTGTCCACATGTTTTCTGACTGCCTCAGGTTTATGTCATACTTGATATAAAGGCTTCAGCATTGCGTGACTTTCCTCTTTTAACTGATTCTGTCCGTATGTATATGCATATATGTGTGTATTTGTGTATGATGTGTTCTTGAGAACATGAGATGCAAGGGGGGAAAGAAACTCGCAAAGATACCATAGTCAAGAGGAAAACAAGCTGAGATGGGGAAAAATAAAAAAAGAGAGATGGGGAAGGGAATGGAGGAAGAGTGGAGGTTTGAAGCAAAAAGGGAACGAAGAGCCTGCAGCCCAGAAAAAGCAATAGAGGGACATAAATCGGCCGGTAGACTGAGGGTTCAGTCCCCGCGTTAAGGGGAGGGAATTGATGGAGCGGAGCTGATGATGCGGGCTGTGTTCAGGGCAACAACAGCTGGACCCAGGGACTCTACGGCTACTCCTGGGACATGATGGTCCACACTCCCGCAACACGCAACACACCAGGATCTCCTTCGTCAACAAGGACACAGGAGAGCGAGGGTTCCTGGACCCCAAGGTGTGTCAGCTGTTTGTGGCGTTCTTGACGGTGTCGTCTAGTGTGTGGCTTTGTAAACTGGAGAGTTCAGTTGTTAATGAAATGTGGAGGCTTTAGGCTGTGATGTTAGTTTTGTAGTGTGTGTGTGTGTGTGTGTGTGTGTGTGTGTGTGTGTGTGTGTGTGAATGTGTTTGTGTGTGTGTGTGTGTTTGTGTGTGTGTGTGCATGTGTATGTGTATGTGTATCTGTGTCTATGTGTGTGTGTGTGTGTGTGTGTGTGTGTGTGTTAGTTATATATGTCTTAGAAATTGAATGGTTTTTGATGATAATATGATTTGAATCATATACACAAAGAACATGTGCTCATACTGACAACTGTGATGTACACTTCAAATTAAAATTCTTAATACAGGAGTAATAACTAAAGAAATGGCAGTAGGACTCGCTTAGCTGTAATATTGGAAAGGTCACAAAACTAACTACGTCAGCATTGGGACATATCAATGCTAAGCTGTATTGGAAAGCAATTTCAACAACACTCTCTGAGACATAGCCATCAAGTGGGAAAGTAGACTGAGTTGACACCAGTTTTTCCAAATCATCCCATAACAAACTCAGCTTTGGATAGGAGCCAGTCTGGGCAGAAGGATTCCACAAGTAAGTGGCTCCGATGGGAATCGAACCCACAATTTGCCAGCTGAAAGTCTGTGATACAAACCACTTTGCCACTGCGACTGGTTGGCATAGCCTAGTTTTATAAGCCTGAAGAATTTTAGGATATCACTGGGCAGTATGATTTTCTGTACATAGTTGTGTGTAAACATGTATGTGGTGAAGTTTGGAAGATGGTCCGTGTCAGGATTTTTATTTTTTCTTTTAAGGAAAAGCTCTTAGAAATGACTGTGTGTGGTCGGCTGGACTGTAACAAAACCGAAGCTGAAATAGAAATGTTGAAGATCAGTCTGGTACATATTTTACCTGATATTTTCAGGCATGGAGCCCATCACAACGATGGGCGCACAATGCTAAGATGATGAAGCAGTACGCCAGGTGCATCGCCCGCCGACTCAAGAAGCATGAAATTGAAAATGTGTGGAAATCTATTTTGATGTCTGGATATCTCTGAATCATCGCTTCCAGCAACGGTCAGTGTCATGCATCATTTAGTGGCATTATTTATCATTTTATATGTTGACTGAATGTCTGTGCTGATTGCAGCCACTGTTGCAAAAAAAGAGAAAAAAAACAACAACAACAAAACCAAAAAATGGATCATGCTGTTTGTAGTTCACAACAAAAGTCTCTTAAACTGGAAGACAAAGAATGTCAACGCATTTGTTTTTGTTTCTGTTTTGTTTGTTTGTCTCATTTGATTATCATAAATGTATAGGTAAACACTATACTCTGGTGACCTTGGCCTGGTTCGGTTGATTTTTTGTTCAAGAGAATGTAGATGAAATATGTGAAATATGCAAGAATAGCATGTAACTGGATATTAGTTTATATGAGCAATAGCATGCTGAATAGATTTAGTCATCTTACTGAAGCAGGGTAAAAAAAAGAAGAAAAGAAGAGACAGTTTAGAAAGTGCCTGCAGAATTGAATAAGATGCAACAATGAATAAAGCTGTAGAATATATCCACAGCAGTGATTGAGTGTAGAGTCTAAAGTGAAGGTCTGGTTCCCTTTCGAGGGTACCGGGTGGATTTTAAGATCACATACACCACCACCAGACAACTGTTACGTTTACTCACACCTCACTTTTATGCATTTCTCTCTTCCAGCTCTCCAGCCCCCTCCCTTCTCTCTGTCCCCCCCTCTCTCTGTCTGTCTGTCTGTCTGTCTCTCTCTCTCTCTCTCTCTCTCTCTCTCTCTCTCTCTCTCTCTCTCTCTCCCCCCCCTCCTTTCAAAGCAGCTTTTTTTCCTCTAACGCCACCTTATAGCACATCTGAATTGAACTGTTTTTTCATTGTGCTTTCCATTTGTTTGTTTTTGCCATATTCCCCAGTGTCTTCACTTTGCTCTAAGTAGAGTCCACAATCTCCAAGATATCAACACTGTGTTTGTAACAATGTCCATAATGCCCACCAAACTTGAAAAAAAAAAAAGAAAAAGAAGGAAAGAAAGATAAAAAAAAAAAGCTCGATATAAAAGGCTGTAATGCTTGGAAAATCGGAATGCAGTAATGCCATATCCTGTGACAGCTCTGCCTTGTGTAGCCGTCGTTTTAGACGACATCTTGCATCCACTGCATATGGAAAGGATGAACGTGCTTTGTCCCAGGATCGTGAACCCCAATGTGGACATTTTAACAGCCGAATGGAGCGCCTTGAGCCCACTCCCTGGATGATGCCCTTACTGGTTGACTTGTCTAATTGGCGGAGCAAGTTGAAAGAGATTGAGGACGACCTTTTCAACTCAACCGACCTGTATGAAATAGTCTTTCTGGCTGACTTTCCAGGTGAGCAAGGTTTCTTTTTTTCGTTGTTGTTGTTGTTGTTGTTTTTCGTGCATTTTTTTCATGCTTTATTTTTTTTCATCTTCTAGCTACATGTAAGTTCATCCTGTCACAGCTGCAGCACTGGCAGTTTGGAGCAGACTTACGCAAACCTTTCAAAACGTAACACAACATCTACTGAGTGAAAGCCTCCAGCAACAACTTTGTTATGAACTCGCCACTGACATTGATCTAGAAAGGAATTTTGAGAATAACTCTTAATGAGTCAGCCAAAAAAGCAAGGACAAACAAGTTACAAGACAAAACAGTTGTTCTGACAAGTGTTGATAATAGAGAGGAAATCAAAACTGAGGTCACCTTGAGAACAGGGCAAGGAGGGCATAGTATTTTTTTAGAATTCCTGGTGACGATCAGTGCGGATAATGAAGGTGGTATACTATGAAGTTCCATTCCTGTTGGAGACCATTCCCATTGGAGACTACCTACAGAGCTTACCCTATGCTTCCTTTGATGGTATCTTCTGGTTTCAGCCAGACTTGACAGGTACATACATCTGCAGCGTTAATTAGGAAACTCAATCAGTCTGTCAGAGCACGCGTCATGCAGATAAAATCCTAAGGTTCCAGTCTTCCTATCTGATCCTCAAGCATACTCAACTCTCAGCAGGAGCCAGACAGGTCTGAAGCCCCACCGAAAAAATTCTCTTATGGGATTCGAACCCATGACCTCCCTCCCTGCCCCTGCAGACTGTGATACTGACCATTGCACTGTAGCAGCTGATGGTGAACAAATTTTCAAGTTTCAATACGTCCTGACTCCCTGTTTTTGTGCATTTTTGACTGTACACCCTGCTCTGTTCCATTAATTTTTAACATCTGCACTTTGTTTCATGGATTGTCCCACACCCATTTTGGCAGTTTATATTTCATGTATCCTATAGGGTACACTTATTATGCTTTCGTTTATATATTTTATCCCCCGTGTACTCACGATTCCTTTCTCCTTTGACTTTTTCCAGCACACTCTCAGTAGACTCTGGTACAAGTTTTTTCAGCACAAAAGTTCCCTGTGATATGAAATTTTAAAGTCAATGACTTGTACAGTTTCTGGTCATCGTTTTGTACTTTCTAATGCGCACTTACTGTTAAGGGTGAGATTTACGTTTATCGGCCTGAGGCCCTTAAGGACAAGGTTCCTGCAGACATATGTCTACATCTTAATGCGCACTTAATGCAGTCTGTATTATGTATTTTCCAGCACACTTTCAGTGCAGTGTGTATCACATATTTTCCAGCACACTGTCAATACACACTGTATTATGTTGTTGTGGGGTTTTTTTTTTTTTAGCACACTCTTCACAACCTGTTTTACCTGTATTTTCTTGAGTCCTTAAATCTCAGTGCAGTCTTATTTTCCAGCACACACAGTACACAATCTGTATTCTGTATAAAAAGGAAGAGAAGGGAACTAAATCCAACCCTCAGTAATGCCTCAGTAATGATTAAAGCTCCTAGATTGACTTCCTCTAAATCATGCCTCGCTTCCACCTGGTAAAGTGTGAATCATCTTCCTTTTATTCCTCGGCTAGGGAATCAGCTTGCCGTTCGATGTCATTAGGACTTTCCACATTTCTTTGGTTATGGATCTGTTGAAACCTTAACCATTGTGTTTACATTTCAGACTTATTTCGCTTACAATGCTTTGGTTCACAAATGCCTTGACCTTTTTCACATGCTTTGTGGTCAGTATTCAGCTGTTAAGTCCACGCAGGAGGATGGATGCTCTCTTTGTTTTATTGAGTGTTATTTTCATCAGAAAGCTGATTAACTTGGTTTTCCAGAAGACTCTGGATCATGTCACCACAGACCCTCTTTCTCTTTCTTTTTTTTTTTTTTTTTTTCTTTTTACCCAAGCTGATCGATGCGGATAAGGATTATGGAGATGATGCTGTGGAGTTCCGTTTTGTTCTGAGACTGCATGACAAGGCTGCACTCTTCACTTACTTTCATGATATATCCGGGCATCAACAGGCCCGAGAGGTAAAAAAAAAAAAACTATATCCAGTGAAGAAACTTGATTGTGTGGCTCCAGTCTTCCCAGTTAAGCCCACGGCAAACTTGGCTCCAGACAGGAATTGGTGTGGGCAGAAAATCCCAAAAAGAAATGACTCTGATGGGAGACGACTCCGTGACCTCAGAGCCTGGAATCTGCAACACTGACCTCTGCACCACAGCAGCTGGTCGCACAGACCTTCTTCGCTGAGCTTTCACCCTTGCTCAGAAAGGTCGCATAGTCGTCCACTTCTTCTTGTGGCTTGTCTGTTCCCTGTAGTGTTCACTTCCCCTTGTTGCTTGGAACTGCTGCTTTTCTCTAGCTGACTCCTGTTCATGCATTTTGAACAGTTCTTCGAGTCTAACAGTGAGCTCTGGTATTCTGCTTTGCTGTCTCGGTGTCTTTGTGTCATCAGTTAAACAAGAGTGACAAGAGAGCCACCTTTCAGTGCCTATGGGTGTGATGACACATTTCCACACATCATATTTCTCCAGGTAGATGTAAAGCAGGACAGGAGATCGGAAACAATATTTGTACACTTTTGATTCAGTAAAACTGCAAAGGAGAATCAGATTCCAGGTTTTGATACTTAAACAATTTTATGGAACGTATTATGATTGAACACAACTGAAATGCCTGAGTGACAGAGTTAGTGGATCTTGGGTCACGTCCCAAGTATGTTCCTTGAATTTACACCTGAGCTGTGTGACTGCCCTCAGGTTTGCACCTGGAGAACTTTGTCCACTCCAGCGTCGGGACCCTCAACATCTCTGTGCTGCAGGGCCAGGTGGTGGTGGAGGTGTTTCCAGAGGAGGACAGTCTGGAAGAGCCCTACAACATCAGCATCAATGACGGCCACGAGACATTGGTAAGAAATTTGTATACAGTTAACATCAGTTATTGGACACACCACTTTGCATATGCTGTAATTTTTTGACAGTAAGGTGATAGTTGGGTTTTTTTTTGCCCCTCATATTCTGATCATAGCATCTTACATTATGAATACTTCTTTTGTATGGCAAAATCAGTTTGGCAGTCTGTTTTGTTTAGGCCAGCTAGTTCGTGATCTGCAATCATGTTTTGTGTCCATACCTTAAACAGCTAACCTCAAGGACACCAGGCATACAACATATGCACACTTTCATTGAGATTGACTCTAATATGAGTAAAACTTGATGACTGCATACATATCAGTTTTGTCATTAGAATTGAGA
>JADBJO010000501.1:296240-308740 GCA_016801955.1 Conus betulinus | reverse complement strand
CTGAGGTACGGCTTAGGTCTTGCTGTGACTATAGTGAGGCCAGCCCGCATGTCTGCAGTTTGATGGAAAACTGTTTGTCATGCTCTGGATGTCCTCATAGGAGTGTGCGGCTAGTGCACAGTCATCCGCAAAATCATCATCTGTTAAACCAACAGATGATTAAGATCGGGTCATTGTTGTTTGACTGTTTATTATACAATGGGTTTGTCATGTACTTGAGATTGAGATTTCCTTATCTCTTTATATTGTTGGCTAAGGTTATCATATGGTAAATTCCTTGTTCTCATATGGAAAATTCCATGTTCTACACAGCAGGTGCATGTATAGTAACTGTCCCTTCAACAACAACAAAATTTCACAGAATTTGTTAACTTATTGTTGCAGATGCTCCAGTTCCAGACAAGTTTGCCAAAGATCCCTAAACTGATCAGTATATGGAGGTACTCAAAGCGAAGAATTCAACTCCACCACCGGCCCCTCCAGAGGAGAGAAGTTTCATAGAGATGTTTATGAGATTTTCTGAAAGTGCATTATATGTCTATGTATGTATCGTGGGTGAGTGATCATTCCTTTAAGTTTGATCATGTCTGTTTTCATCTGTGAGCCCTGAGTTATATGCTTTGTTCTGCTAAAATGATAAATTGGAGGGTTTTTTTTGCTGGTTTTTATTTAACAAATTCAATCTTTATTTACTGTTATCATTATTATCATTTTTAACATTGTGATTATCATAACTATAAAGAATAGTTATACAGCACCCAATTATTATTACTATAAAGAATACTTATGTAGCGCCTAATTATTATTACTATGAAGAATACTTATACAACGCATTTCTCGGTTTGAGATCAAACTCTAAGCGCTGTTCAAACCATACTTCTCTTCACACAACAGGCTGACTACCTGGGTAAAGTTAACTGAAGGCTGCCCAGTCAGCGTTACATTCTGTCATGCCCTGCATCATTCAGTTTGTCAGTTTTTCATTTACATCTGCACTCGTTCAGTACATGCTGTTTTGGAAAGATGCCGTCAATACCAGCAGGCAAGCTGACTTTCTCTTCTAAAAGTTGCTGATGGAAGTTCAGGTGTGTGCAAGATGTGTTCATACTCAGGACCTCAGTTTATGGTCTCATTTGAAGGACTTTTTTGAAAATGGAGTCAGAGCCAGTATTAACTCTGAGGGGAAGAACCCTCTTCTACTGAATCACCCCAGCGAACATTTGAGCCCACAGTCCCAGGATCACGAATCTGGTGCTCTGCCAAATGAGCTGTTCCAGTTCCATTTCGGGTTGAAAGCCAGTTTGTGCATTTTGTACAATCAGTTTGGATCACTTAATGTCATAGAAAAGAGTGAAAAATAGTCTCATACGTACTGGCAGCTGGGTTTGGAAAAGTATCAGTTTAGCTCAGTCACAACATATTAAAAATTATACATCATCTTGTGTTTTTTTCCCGTAAAAATTCAGCAGACTTACAACAACAATTTGAAAAAAAAGACCAGTGGATACGGTCTATGAATGGTCGGTGATACAGTTTATTATGATTACTTTTCAAGTTGAGACAGAATTTTGATAAGCGCTGCTTCTGCAGTTGTGTGTGTGTGTGTGTGTGTGTGTGTGTGTTTTGAGAGTGAATTTCTACTAAATCCTAAGCGGGTAAAAGTGTGTGAAAGGCACATGTGCTTACCAAGAATCTTTGTATCCTTCAACTGCAAGTGCACTGGGAAGAAATAGTTGATGTTTCCACCAGTTATGTCCCCTCCACAAGTCTGATCACCATCTGGAAGGATGATTGCTTTCATCTGCCACCTTTCTTTGGAAAGAGCAGCCCTAGCCTGTCTTAGACAATATATCGGCGAAAAAAGACATGCGTTGGTCTACATGAATGAAGCAACCCATCCCATCCCACCCCAACCTCACCAGTTGTTGAATCAAAATGCATGGATAGTTTTTTCGCTATGAACATTTGAAAGCTGAAATTCAGGCTCTTTAAA
The DNA here is from genome assembly GCA_016801955.1 of Conus betulinus. Classification (NCBI taxonomy): domain Eukaryota; kingdom Metazoa; phylum Mollusca; class Gastropoda; order Neogastropoda; family Conidae; genus Conus; species Conus betulinus. The sequence continues at coordinate 306,747 of JADBJO010000501.1, read as the reverse complement.
CTGTTGCCGCTTTTTTTTTTTTATAGATATGCCCAGAGCATGCATTTGTTGAAAAAAAAATGTCAGTTCATTATCTTCAATTCAAACAGACTGAAATTACAACTGTTACTTGTATGTTTAGGTCTGAGCGAATTGTGCATGTGTGTCTCAGCCTGGGAGAAATGGTTGTGTGAGTATGAGAGTTCATGAGTGTATATTTTAACACTGCATGTGTATGCATAGATGCAAGAATGAGTGCATTTTGTGTGCGTGTGTGTACACCAGTGTGTGTGTGCGTGTGTGTGTGTGTGTGCACACGTACGCATGTGTGGTGTGTGTGTGTGTAAGATTAAAAAAAAAAACAGCCTAACTTTCATCAGAACATAGATCATGGAAAAAATTAGAAAGAAAAATAAGGAGGGGAAAAAAAAAAACATCTGTATTTTAACCTTGTTATGTGACTGTTTACTGTGCAGAATGCAGCTGATAAAAGGCGCCATGTGGTCCATCTACTCTGGGGAATCTTACCGAGAGTACTTGAAGGAACTGGAGCTGCAGATGATGCAGGAGATGAATGCCACCCTGGTGGCAAATGTTACCCAAGTGGTGAATAACACCCAGGCGAAGAACAACACCTTGAACAATACCAAGGAGAAAAAAACACCCAAAGGGTTAACAAGCCAGAGGAAAAGAAGGTCCCCCAGGAGGCAGGCAGCCCCTAACAGTGTCTCTGCAGAATGAGGGCGTCATGCCTCTGTTCTGCATTTTAAATCATTGATGTCAGACATGCTGTCACGAGTCAGGATGCCAAGGGTTGATTCTAATGTAAATGAATTCACTAGTGTAAGATCCGTTTCAATATTCACAGGTTTTTGTGTGTGTGTGTGGTTTGTCTTTTTTTTTTGGTTTGAAGGTTGCTTTTTTTTGCACACATGGATTTAAAACCATAAAGGCTTGTTTGCTTTTTGCAGGACCATGACTAAAATTGACATGCTTGGGCTGGATTTGAATGACTATGTTTACTCTTATTTTTCTTTTCATTCCACTGATCTGGTTGGTGACCATGGCACACTCAGTTCACTTTGACTATATTCATTTTGGCTGGATTCCACTCTGGATTCAGTTTACCATTAATTCACTCTTTTTTTTTGCTTCTGAGTTTGGGAGGAGTGGCTTAGTGGGTGGGGGTGGGAAACATGGCCGGGTCAAAATTCATTTACACTTTCCATTCATTCCCTCAACACCATGTCCAACACATCATGATTTGATCTGTTTCTGGAATCGCAGCATGATCTGGCGGCCACTGGGTTCAAGTCTGCGATAGAAATGCCTGCAACTCGCGGTGACCAGACTGGGTTTCACACTTGCACATCATGTCCTTTATTGTGTCAGTTTTTGTTGATTCTCCTTGACTAGATCAAATGCTTCATGACTGGAAATGTCCTTAATCGAGGCCAGGGTAATCACACAAGGAAGAGTGCAGTGACTTTGGCTTCTGTGTTGAAGGGACTTGCTGCTGTCTGACGGCCAAAACTGCTGTCGTTGATTGTGTATGATGGCCCGATGCATAGCACTAGAGTTTAGTCGGTGCATCTTGTTAAGAATTAGCCCATGTGACTGCTTTGAATGTAACTGCATGGGAGTTAATATTCATGTCTTATAGACACACACATGCATTTAAAACGCATAGGCGTGCTTGCATGCAAATGCATGTGCACAGGCGTGCGCGCATACACACATGCACACACATACACATATGCAGTTACACACTCTCTCTCTCTCTCTCTCTCTCTCTCTCTCTCTCTCTCTATGTCTTTCACTCTTCCTTTGGCCCCTCTCTCCATATGTACATACATATTTGCGTATGCTATTTTTTCTAAGCACACAGTAATACAAGCACTTTTACTGCATTTTTATTTGCATTTTGTTTGTTGTTGTTTTACATCTGCTTCAAAACTTCACCTGTTTCATAGTTTGGGTTTATACTGTGAAGAAAATCTATGACCAAACTATTTTTTTATATGTTCATTTATCAATCAAATGGTGAGAAGGTTTGGGATTTTTGTTTTTGTTTTTTGTATTATGTTTCCACTTGTGTAGCAAAATCAGCAGATCTTTGTCTGCCCAGACTGAAATTTCCTGACCTCAGTTGAATTCATCACTCCGTAACTGAATTTAATTAATTACCATCACTGGATTTATTTAGCACAGTAAGAGCATTTAACTAAACTGTAAAGGCTGGAATTGACTTATAATGTCAGCTTCAACTCTCTGGAGACATATCATGGTTGTTGATATTTTGGTGGGTTTTATTTTACTATTTTCCATAGTGAGCAGTCTTTGTTAAATATAAGACAGAGTGTCTTGGATGTGTTTTCATGGTTTGACTGGGATTGGTGTGACTGATTTCATTTCACTACAGCTGACCATGACCCAAAGCCGTTTTTTTCATGACTATTCACTGAAAAGACAAAAAAGATTTTGTTCAGGTTTTGCTGGTAGTGTGTTTGTTTTAGTTAGAGAAGCAGTATTGATATTACTTTGGAGTCATTTGAAGTTTTTTTTTTCGGGAAAATTTCAACTCTCGTGTCTTTTTTCAGCCTCATCAAAAAATAAAAGAAAAAAACAACTGAGAATAGTTTGATATTTTGATTTATCTGGGGGAAAAAAGTTTACAGTCCAAGAAAGCTATAAAGAGAAAAGGAAAAAATCTGATGATTGCCTACATATGATTATACATATGATTTCCTTATTTTACTGGACTTCATATTTAAAAAAAAGGAAAATATTGATTTTTTTTTTTTACTTTCTAATTTTAGGTGGCTGAAACAAGGGGAATGGATTGTGAGACTTCTCTTCACTTGGAATAGGAAAAATATTCATTTTGTTTATTTTGATGCCAAAAAATATTCTTTGCTCGGGGAATTTTTTTTTTTTTTTTTTTTTTTTTTTTTTTTTTTAGGCAAAGGGTGGGGACATGAGTTTTTTTTTTACATCTTAATGATGATTTTAACAAACATACTGTTGTTGATTTAAGTGTTGTTAGGATGGCCCCTCCTGTGAGTTTCTAGTCAAAGGTGTTTTTTGCCGAGTCTTCTATACATGTCCTAAAACTGTTGAAAGGAATCCATCCATTTAAATCTGCTTGTCTAACGGGAATGAATGACTTCTTTCTTTTCAGTCAGTTATTCCTTAAGACATTTCTGAAGGTTTTTTCCTGTGGCATGTACTCTGTGTTTTATGTGATGCCTAAGCAGGCTAATTATATTGGGGTTATGAAGAGGTGTACAGTGGAGAAGTGTGACTTTTATTTCTGGGATATCCTTACCTCTAAGCTGGTTTTGTTTCATTCCGTTTTATTTTTCTGGATCATGTTTACAGATATATGTTCACCATTCTTATTATATCTTTTATATAACTCTCTGTTTAGTAATTTCATGAAAAAAAAAAATCAAAGTACCTCTATAAAAAAAAAAAATTGTGTCTGCTGACCAAATGATTCATGTGTAAAAAAAGCTCCGTTTTGTGTGTCGTGGTAAGGATAATATTTTACAATGAAACAAGCGATCAGGTCCCGGGTCTATGTCAGGTTCTGTGGAGATAAGAACTTATTTGTAGCAAAAACGTTTGTAGAAAAAAAAAATTGCACTTCACTACATCTATGTAGAGGGATTTTGTTTGTAAATGTGTTCGTAACTTTAGTGGTGGTCCCGCCCACCACTAACTAAGTTCGTTGCTACGTTGACAGCACAGCTTTATCAGTGGCCCAGTATGTGTGTGTGTATACTTAAGGTGTGGGTGAGCCACAAACTACATAGAAAAAGAAGAGATGGCAAACAGTGCAGTGTGCCCTCATTTTATTAGACAACATTTTCTTAGAGCACATTCAAATTTTCCTTGTTCACACCAGTTTGTTTTGTATTATGACATAATCTGTTCATGCATTTCTGTTTTTGTCAGGATGGTATCGGTTATTGATTTGTGTGAAGAGATAGGCGATTACTTTGGTCATTCAGTACCCAGACAAGGCTGCCATCCACCCATCATTCAGATAATGACTGCCTTCTGATCATATGTGACTGGCACACTTCAAGATGGAATTGGCAAATATTTTGGTGTGTGTGATTGTATGTGTTTTGTGTGCGTGTGTGTGACAGTAAGAATGTGTGTGTGTGTTGATGTGTGTGTGTGTTTGTGTGTGTGTGTGTATTTTGTGTGTGTGTGTGTGTGTATAAGAAGTTGGTGAAGATAAAAGTTCCTACATTCTTGGCTCGCTCTCTCTCTCTGTGCCACTGAGCTCCCTCCTTATCTCCCTTTTCATTTCGCAAATGCTCTCCATTCTCAGTGCGTCTGTGAAGAAGGGGCAGCAAGAGAGGCTGCGTGTGCAGAACAGGTGGATGGGATGAGGACGGCGTGCGTGCATGGGTGCGTGCATGTGTGTGTGAGACTAAGACAGCATGAGAAAGAAATTGTATGAAAATGCTCAAATACAGATGAGTGTGTATGTATGTTCACACAAGTGTTCAAACACAAAAACAGAGTAATTATCAAATTTTATTCCTAAGTGCACACAATGTTTGTGGTCTGCAGTTTATTGGTGTCACTCACTGCCATTTCTATCGCATGTGTTCAGCAATTTCCGAAAGATGCGTGAAAACACGCAGCTGTGCCGCATGTAGCAACGAAAACGTTCATAGGCGTTTCGTGAAACCAGAGTTACTGATTTACAAAATCATTCTTGGATTTTTGGCCTACGAACAATGTTACAAAGACAGTTACAAAGAAGATTTACGAACTTGTCATAAATCGGAGCCCAGGACATATTATCCTGAAACAGATGTCTTCCCTGACAGAGTCCTACAGGTCCGTTGTCAGCTTTTGTCTCTTGGTCAAGGGTGATGAAACCAGTCATATCCTGCCTGACAGGAATCTTCATATCTGCTGTTTTGGTGCTGGGACAGACAAAGATTGGCGGTCATCACTCTGCTATCTTTGTTTTCAAGCTGCTGCTTATTTGCAGTGTAGTCTGAGGTAAACTACACTGAGCTGAGCTGCTACAGTCATTTTTTGGTGAAGGTGGTCATTATTGTTGTTGACTGAACATTAGTGAATATGCTTTTTATTTTGTATTTTCTTATGGTAAGGTAGTTACCGGTCTAACTGGCTGAACATTTGCCTTTTGTTGAAAATGTTTTTTTATTTGCATCTTGTTTCTGTTTAATCTTTGGATTTGCTGGTGAAAGACTGGGGGACAAAAGGGTGTGTCTGTATGTTGGATTATATTTTGTTTTTCATTCTGTTGCACAATTTTTGCTCTGTGTATAATGATATTTGTAAAGATTTGTTTTACTTGCTTTGCTGTTTTGTTCTTTTTTTTGTGTTTTATTTTTTTTAAAGGTTTTTAGTTAATTTTATACTCATTTTGGTGAACAGCAATTTGATATTAACTTTTCTCATGGTTACGGAATGGTGAGCCATCTCAAGTTTTTCATACAAATATACTACATCACGCAGAAAAACTTTGTACTCACAGTTGCCTAACTGCGCAGAATTTAACTGTCAAAACTCTTTGTGACATGGTGATGTTCTTTGTGACATAGTGATTTACTGGATACATGAAAAGAGTAGCAATCGAATGTTGCTTTGATATAATTGTCTCTTTATCTCAGTTCTGTCTGAGACGAGGTAACAGGAATGTTCGGCATAGTGTGTCAGAGTTTCTTGATTTAATAAGGTAAATCTGTGTGACAGTGAGGAAAGTCAGTACCAGCTTGCATCATAAATTCTGATTCTAATGATGATTCAGACACTGTCTACACCCTCTTGTTGTCTAAAGGTGATGATCATGGATATAGTGTGGCTTTTAGAAAAAAAAAATTGGAAATAAAAACAAACAATTCCTTAAAAAAAAAAAAAAAAAACACTTGCATTTGTTTTCACTGAAATTGACATTACACTAACAAAAAATAGAGAACCGTAATTGTTCTGCCACCTACTCCCTCCCAACCCTCTCCTTCCACTCAACAACTTCACTAACAAAGCTAACTGCCCAGTCTTCTCTCCTCGCTCTGTCTCTCTCCATTGCTCGTTCTCATCACACTGAACAGATTTTCGGACTAGCTGGAGAATTTTATTGGATCAGCCTATTTCCAATCAAACCAGTCTGAGATCTCGCGAGAAAACGTGGAAGCCGTCCATCCCCTTCTCTGTGTGTCCCCATCCTCCCCTCACCACCCCCACCCCTTCCTTTCCTGTTAGATGCTAGTGATCCACTCCTGATGGTATTTTAACAGCTGAGACATGCCATGTTATTTTTGCTGCTTGATTTTTTTTTTTTTTTTTTTTTTGGGGGGGGGGGGGGGTTTTTTTTTTTTTTTTTTTTTTTTGTTTTTTTATCTGTTTGAAAATGACTATGCTGTGAAAAGTATTCATTCATCTGTTTTGTGACAATGTCTTATCTTTTTCTGCTTTTCATCAGAATAGTTGAAAGAAAGTGTGTGTATATTTTACATTGGTCAAAGGATCGGGTGTCAGGCTTGAGGATGCCTTTTTCTGTTTTTTTAAAAGAGGTATTGAGCTGCATGTCAAGGGTAATTGTGTATCAGTTTTGAGCATGGGGCTTTTGCTTTTTTTTTTTTAAGTGTTGTTGAGCTGCATGTCAAAAGTATTTGTGACATTTTTTTTTATCATAGAGCTTTATCTTAAATTATTATGTTTGGGTAAGCTGCATGTGTACAGTTTCTTGTGAACAGTTTTTGAGCACTATTCCTGGGTTTTGTGAGGCACGTTTTTTGTGAGCACATTCTGTTGCTCTCTGTCTCTCACTGTCTTTGTCTGTCTGTCTCTCATTCCCCCTCACTCTCTCATTTTTTTTTTTACAAACATGTAAGTTAGCCTACATCTTTTCAGTGGCTGGCTTTAATCGGTCATCGATGCTGTATTGATGAAAATTCCTGCGCTGAAATAATCTTTTGTACCAGTGTCTTGTGTGGCACAGTTTTTGCTTTGAGAAACATCTGTTGGAACTGTTTAAAATCATTCTGTTGACGTGTGTGTGTGTGTGTGTGTGTGTGTGTGTGTGTGTGTGTGTGTGTGTGTGCATGTTTTTTTGTTTTTTTTTTAAACACAGTTCAATGGCATGGACAGAAAGATGCTTCCTGGCATTTGCCAAGGAAGAAATGCTCTTCTGTCCAGCTTACGTAATTCTTACCACCTACCTATATCAACCTGTCTTGGAGCTATAGCAGCCAGCTCAAGTTTCATTAGCTTTAGTTCTACAGGTAGCTGCCCAACTACTTGGTGCATGGACCTCTCTGGTGGCCATGCGGATAAGGCATCAGACTCTTGATCCAAGACCCAGGGTTCCTTTCTGATTCAAAACAGCTAGACAGGAAGAGAGACATTCTCTTCGGAGCTAATGTCAGTGGTGACTTAAGTCCTATCCTAGTCTCTTCAGAGGGTGCTTAATAACTGTGATCCTGTACAAGAATGAATCATACAAGATCTTGCATGCTCAGTAAATCCCATTCCATCTCTCGGAGAAGAGTAGGCCATTGTGTGCCATCATGCATTGGGAGGGATGATAAGGAAATAAAACCCATGCACACTAGCGGCCTGTTTTGACATCATCTCGGAAGATGGAATGTGGCAACCTTTATAGTGGGATTAAAGAGGGTCATATCTGAACTTGTCTCACCGGCGGTAAACCTCAGTATTAAGCTGAAGAATAACAAAAGAAAGTGAGAAAGAAGGACTAGTTTATCTCATGCAGATCGTTTAGTGGGGTTACTTGGACGTATGGTGGCTGGTTCACGAAGACTTTTGACTTGGACAATTCAGAGTTCCTCTCTTCTGTCAACGATCAGGACTAGGAAGCCAGAAGAGGCTTCCAAGGAAGACATGACCGTAGCTTGTTCTGATGCAGTCATACACTGCGCCACCCGTATAGAAGACATAAAATGAAGCAGAGCACCTTTAAGAGGTTCTTTTTTTTTTGTTTGTTTATTTTTCACCATTTGTTTCCCCTCTCTTTTTCCTTTTTTTTTTTTTTTTTTTTGTGAAAATTCCAAATCATTTTTTTTTTTTTTTCTGTTTCACACTTTACTCTGATTGGCTGCTGAGGCTTCAAGATTGAGTTGATAGGTGGATTTATTACGCTTTGTCTCTCTGATGAAGCATTAATTTTATGCCCCCCCCCCCCCCCCCCCTCACGTCTTTATCTTGGATCTGCTGCTGCTTGAAAAGGTTTTAAGAAATCTGGTGTCCATTTTATGTGTGAGGAAGACTGATGGCTGTCTTGATGTGAACAGAAGTGTCTGATTTTGCCTGTGCACCTAAAGGTTGATTTCATGAGTTGTGAATGAAACGAAGCTGTGTGCTGTGTATTCTTGAAAAGAAATGCTTCTGAACTCATTACATATGGGGTGATATACAATCAATAATACGTCGGTGTAACTAGTGCATAACAAAATGAAATAACAAACTTCACTGTCTGAATACTATATGACAACTGATTCATTTTCATGGAGTAAAGAAGAAATATGCACACACATACACACAGAAAAATAAACAAAAGGAGAAGAAAACATAGCTGCCAACCATCCCCAACTTTTTTTCTGGAATTTCTCTGTTGTAGAAGTCAGTCCCGAATTTAGAGGAAGAAAAAGCAGAATTTCAAACTTTTTCTAAATGTGAAGTTTTGCCTTTTTTTTTTTAGGGCGTCATGAGGGATGATTTTAACATACATTTGATGAAATATTATGAAGAAACTCCAAGTGACGCTATGTGAATATTGGCTATACATATAGAAGGAAATGCACTTTCTTTTTAAAGTCCTCATTCTTCAGCTGAATCAGTAGGGGGTTAAACATGCTTTCAGTCAAAAGCCAGACAACCCCCTCTTCACCACACCTAACCCCCTTCATGGCCTGGTTCCTAAATTTTGATTCCAGTTGGTTGGCAGGTATGACAAAACCAGACCAGAATATGTTCAGATTGTGTCTTGGAAATCTATCTGAATTTGTTTTTGTGTTTTGCAGTGTGCACTGCCTTTTGCCTCCTTTCATGAAGATTATAAAACTCTCCCATAGGTGTCATGAAAGGTGATGTTTCAGGTGTTTTTTTTTAAACCAAGGAGCACCACAGACAATTTTCTTTTTACACAGTCTGTCAGCTACTTCATGGACATTATTTTGACTGTTTTAACGTTGGGAGTATGTGATGGCGTATCAGGGCTTGGATTTGATCTGCTGTGCTTGCATACATGTCTGTTCCAGTGGTCCATGTCTAAGAAGAAATAAAAAACCATAACAAAAAAAGGTATATAATGGACAAAGAATATTGCATTCAGTTAGCACCAGAAGTGAGAAAGAGAAGAAGAGAGAGAAAGAGAGAGAGTGGAATGGAAAAAGAACGGGGCGAGTGGGACTGACAGGGGGAAACACAGATATTGCATAGACAATGAAAAGATAATGAGCGAGAGGAGAAAAAAAAGGGAAGAAGGCAAAACATAAGGAGGGGAAGCAAACAAAAAGCAACCAACTAATCAACAAAGTGGGGAGGGAGGGGAGGGATACAGGGCGCATGCAGTATACATGCACGAGGGAGACAGGTTTTTTTTGTATTTTTTTTCTCTACGTGTTCACGTTTGACCGGGGACTTAAATGTTGAGGCCTTGGAGGGGACTGGCTAGGCTATAAACCATGATGAATAAATGACTATGAAAGACCAACTAAAACATATGTTCATAATATTCACAATTCAGTCATGGAGCATCAGTTTTGTGCATGAGATAGCATTGTCAGTGGAGAGTTCAAGGGTTCATTTCCCTCGAAAACCATTGTATGATTTGTATTGTGGCCGGCTTATACCTCAGCTGAGTAGGTTGAGAAACAGAATGGGATAGATGGTAGAGTTCCTCCACATAGCATGTTGAATCAGAGCTGTTTATGTGAACACAGCAAAAATGAGTGGGCGGCAGGGCAGGGTCTCTTAAGGTGAACAGCCTGATGGCAGCTTTCTTGACTGAAACTGCGATGGGACAAACTTGCACATGTCTAAGGGAATGTCAATGACAGGCATTGGCGTAATTCTGCTGAAAGGGTAGGTGAGGTGGGGCAAGACAACTGAAACAGGTAGACTTGAGTTTCTGGGTATGCATCAGGATATCTAAAATTTTTCTTAGACCACAAGAAAGGCAGCAAACTGTATGCAAGCTGATGTTTTCCTGTAGCAACAAATAGAGGAAAATGTATATAAAGATATATTTATGTGAAAACTATTCAAAAGCTCTGCAGTATGGTTTGGGAGTCAGGGTGCTAATCGTCTTTTTTATTTCTGACTCACACATGAACAAGTCTATGTAATCATCATGATCCTGTTCGCTACGTATTCGCATGATAAACTTTAATGTCAGTATTTTTGTCAGGTACTGCAAACAGGAATTGAAAACATGGTAGATAGTTACTGAGCCCTGTCCTGTTCTGTTCCCATTGTGAAAATGCTGTAATTGAAAGTCTAGAGCTGAAGG
>JADBJO010000501.1:278740-283740 GCA_016801955.1 Conus betulinus | reverse complement strand
ACTCTCTCTCTCTCTCTCTCTCTCTCTCTGTCTGTCTGTCTCTCTCTCTCTCTCTCTCTCTCTCTCTCTGTCTCTCTCTCTCTCTCTCCTCTCTCTCTCTCTCTCTCTCTCTCTCTCTCTCTCTCTTCGACGATGCGAACGTTTTGTTCGTCTTTGCTCTAGTTCCTAGGTCAGGACTTTACTGTGTGTTCATGTCAGCTCAAAAGAGTAAAATATACAATGTAGAACATGGCCTTCTCAGCCGATGATTGAATCCAGAACTCATGGGTCAATGTAATAATGGCTTATTTACAGGGCCAAGCGGACCCCCACAAAAGTGAATATTACGCTAGGATACAGGAGAGGCAGGGTAGGTGGTCTTGTTTCGGCCTCAGGGATTCGAGTAAAGTCAGAACCTAAACACGTTGAGTTTGGGACATAAGCTCCGTCTCAAATAATAGTAATTGAAAGTCCTATGAAAATGAATAAATGATTCATAACGCAATCAATGGCTCATAAAATTGTCTGCCTTTGATAAGAAACCACACACACACACACACACACACACACACACACACACACACACACACACACAAATGAACACATACAAATGAACACACACACAAGCGCGCGCACACACAATACACACTTACGCACGCGCATACATTACGCACTTACGCACGCGCACACACACACACGCACGCACACTTACGCACGCACACACACACACACACACACACACACACACACACACACACACACACACAACACACACACACACACACACACACACACACACACACACACACACACACACACACACACACACACGCGCGCGCGCGCGCGCGCGCACACACACACACACACACACACACACACACACACAAACACACACACACACACAGATCACTGTCTCCACCACCTCCACCATCACCACACACCATCACCAACACCACCCTCAACAACAACAAACATAAAAAGCTACCCTGCACAAAACTGTTGAACTTGCACAGGAACTCTCCCAACGGCCAGGCGTCCTTGTCCATGGAAATGACGTCAGTGCTGACGTGGATCCACATGGGCACCAGAGCGATCAGCAAGTCCGCCACCGCCATATTGGCAATATAACAATTGGTGGTCGTGCGCATGCGAGGAGAGACCGCGCCACCACAGCGATGAGGACGAGGTTGCCCAGCACGGCCACGAGCTCCACGAGGACACACAGGAGGCGATCTTCAGCCCCACCTCCCAGGCAGGTCGGGGCTGCGGGAACTCCCCCGAAAGGGAGTGTCGGAGTAGTCCCTCTCCTCAGCGGGTGCGCAGCCGCTCATCGTGTCCTGGGGGGGGGTCTACTCCAACAGGGAGGGTGCCCGGCGGCCTATGCAGGAGCTACGGTTGAAGAAGGTCTGGATTGGGACGAGCGTGTGTGCAGGGCTGAAGCGGTGTGTGAAAATCTTCATTATCCGGACAACAGCAGCAGGTGTTTCACGTTAGGTCGCTTGAAGTGACGTCAGGTCTAGTACAATTTTCGTTGGTGTCTACCTCTATGATTCATCCTCTGGCATGTGTGTGTGTGTGTGTTTTCCCCCAACAGATGCTGTTCTGTTCTTAGAATGTTTCGTCGTCGACTTTGAATAGAGATGTCTAACTTATAAGTTAGATTTGGCCTTACCTGTTAGCCATGTTCCTTTGTACCGTTTATGGAACTGTGTTTATCTGCTTTGTTTCCAACGCGACTTTCAATTGTGCTTATCTGCTTAATTTCCGACGCGACTTCCTATAAGACCAGTGTGTTTCCGTTTTCTTGACTACAAACCGAAGGAGCATTCGTATGCCTTAGATGCATCTCCCCTGAGGCAACCTTGGGGGAAAATGACAGCCACATTACATCTCGTTTCATAAAATTCCCTCTGTGTATAAAAAAAAAAAAAAAAAGCCTGATTAACATGCGACCGAGAGTCCACCAGGATCATGAAAGGTAGAGCGTGTTCATGTGTACATGTCTTGTCTGTTGGCAGCACTGGGGTACGTTCTGGAAATTAAGCACAACATAATAACTGATAAGGACCGATCTGCTCATGAAAATACAACTTTATGCTATTGCTCACTGTAATCCAGGTAACTGAAAGCAATAGGAATCGAATCTCTCCCCCCTGTGTGTGTGTGTGTGTGTGTGTGTGTGTGTGTGTGCTGAACAATTAAGTAGTGAGAGAAAACAAGTGCAGGCTAACAATTCTTCAGTCATTATAGTAATGACTTGGCAAATATTTGAATTTAGAAAAAAAAAAATGAAGATGAAAAAAATTGAAGAAGATATATAAAAAAATGAATGAAAAAAAATGAAAAATGAAAAAAAAAAAAAAAAAAAAAAAAAAAAAATATATATATATATATATATATATATATATATATATATATATATAATGCTGAACAATTAAGTAGTGGGAGAAAACAAGTGCAGGCTAACAATTCTTCAGTCGTTTATAGTAATGACTTGGCGAAGATTTGAAACTTTAAAAAAAAAATTGAAGTTGAAGAAAATGGGTGGAATATATTATAAATATGAAAAACCCTTCTCTAGCTGCCTGAAGGAACCGTCGTAATCCCTCTCGAAGGCACATTTATTGGTATTGCCTGCTCCTAGGCCTTACGTCCGCTGGATCGGACTCATCAGGGAGACACGGCTGATTGTGTCTGTACTCTTGGTGTCAAATAGAGACACACCACAGTCCATAATTCTGTGGTGTTCTCAACACCAAGGGTTAAAAAAAAAAAGAATCCAACAGCACCCCAAAAGCAGCCGGCGAAGGGTAGTAAATGAAACAAAACAAAAGTGTGTGGCGAGAAAAGAAGTTGCTGAAAAACTAAAAGATTCGTAGGGCCATATATATATATATATATATATATATATATATATATATATATATATATATATATATATATATATATATATATCAAGAATACCACTAAAATGCCTAATAAAATTCTTAAAATGCTCGACCCCTTGGGGAGCAACATCTGTTAAAAATAGAATAAAAAGGAAAAATAGAACTTCCTTTTACCATTCTATTTTTAACAGATATATATATATATATATATATATATATATATATATATATATATATATTATAATATGTATACACACACACACACACACACACACACACACACACACACACATTGGTTTTTCTCCTCCCTGGCATTTGTGGCCCTACGTTTGCATCTTCCCTAACAGCACGCGAGCAATCGTTCAGTTTGCCTGTTGATGTTTTCACCCAAATCATACCATCATGTCTCCGACTTTGTGTTAACCGAATAGCTAGCTGCCTTATCACCACTACAGAGAGAGAGAGAGAGAGAGAGAGAGGAGAGAGAGCGAGAGAGAGAGAGAGAGAGAGAGAGAGAGAGAGAGACAGACAGACAGACAGACAGACAGACAGACAGACAGAAGACAGAAGCCAGACAGACAGACAGACAGACATATTAAAACTTTGCTATTGAGCGGTTATGGTTACTTTTCCTGTTGTGCTTTACTTCATTTGTAATATTTTTCCTCCAATCCCATAACACCTTCATTCGCACTTAAATTTTGGGAACCACTGGATTGTGATTTGATTCCCTTGTGATCGGGAACGCCACTACTAAATAAGATCGAAGAGGAGTGGCCACGGAGGAGGGGGGGGGGGGGGGGGGGGGGGGGGGACTTCAGAAGAAAGAAAATGGGAATTCAAAATCAAGAAAACAGATGGGTATGAAAAATCAGGGAAGTATATTATGAATATAAATAATTCATTAGCAGTATATAGGGACTATTTTAATCCAACATGAAAACAAAGCCATTCATATTACCTACTCCGAGGCCTTTCATCCGCTGATTCGGACTCGTCAGTGAGCCACAGCTGAATTGTGTCTCTGCTCACTTGGTATTACATTGAGATATATCACAGTTTACAATTCAGCTATATTCTCACTAACAAGGATTCAAAAACAGAATCGAACATCACTGTGTAAAGCAGCCAGGGAGGTGGTAGAAAAAAGTGAAACGAAAAGAAAAGTGCGGTAAGGAAACATGTAGTGAAAAACCAACATCATTATGTAAACAGTTTTGAATGTAGGGAAAATCTTTGAGCCCAGGCTTGAGAATCTATTTAAGGATGCAAGGGAGATCAAAAGGTGTCAACAGTCAGAGTGGTCTTCCGTTTGATAACCCAAGCATTGTTAGTCACAAAGTGTTGACAGCAGCTGAGAATTACGTATAAAGCCTTTCCTTGGATCTAATCAGAGATACAATCTCCCATTGATTGACCAAGCAATAATATGTTGAACGATTTAATGGTGGAGAAAAATAAGTGCAGGCTAACAGTACCTCCATCATTTCATAAATTACTTGGTCAAGATTCGAAAAGGAACGGGAAAAAGGGAAGGGGGGGGGAGAACAGCGCAAGAAAGAAAAAATGGGAATGAAAAATCAGGGAAATAGATTATAGGTATAAAATCCATCATTAGCACCATACAGGGACCATTGTAAACCATCATGAAAACAGAAATATTCTTGTTACCCGCTGTGAGTCCTTTATACATACATACATACATACATACATAGGCCTACATACATACATACATACAGAGAGAGAGAGAGAGAGAGAGGAGAGGAGAGGAGAGAGAGAGAGAGAGGAGAGAGAGAGAGAGGTGTGTGTGTGTGTATGTGTGTGTGTGTATGCATACTTATTTGTGCAAGGTATGCCACACACACACACACACACACACACACACACACACCACAACACAAGCAAGCAAGCAAGCGCGCAGAGAGAGAGAGAGAGAGAGAGAGAGAGAGAGAGAGAGAGAGAGAGAGAGACAGACAGACAGACAGACAGACAGACAGACAGACAGACAGAGAGAGATAGAGAAAGAGAGAGGCCCATTGTTGTCAGCTTTATAAGGACCTTTCGCGAGGAGACGGTAGGGACAAGGACGATGTAGTAGAAAGAAAACACTGTGGACGATGCAGAAAAAGAAAA
>JADBJO010000501.1:258740-271240 GCA_016801955.1 Conus betulinus | reverse complement strand
AGGAGGCTAGACGTTTTGGACAGGAAGACGGAGGACTTTGAGGGACGGTCCAAACGCAACAACCTCACCTCCTACGGCCTGTCACGGAAGGACAACGAGACTCCAGAGATTGAATTCTCATATCGAGGACAGTTGCCGGTTTGATGTTTACAGAGTGTTAACTCCTGCTCACTGTATTCCAAAGCACTTGTCAATGCAATTTAACAAACATATTAAATATTATTGTCACTAAATTTAGATTTGGTGTATCGAATATCTGTGTACATTCTAACCGCTATCGGCCTTTATAAATGATCGTAATTTCACATGTCCACACTCTGTCATGAACATGATGAAAATTAAGTTCATTTTGTTCTGTCTTGTCCTTGACGAATAAACATCTGCATCCGCATCGCTCTCTCTCTCTCTCTCTCTGTATGGGCGCGCGCGTGTGTGTGCGCGTAAGTAGTCAACACTCACAGAGTCCAAAGGATAACTAGAAACTAATGAATGGGAGGTGACGGTGAGGGTCTAGCCAACAACATTCATAGAAACACACACACACACACACACACACACACACACACACACACACTCACACACACACACACACACACACACACACACACACTCCCAGCAGGCTTCAGGAAACCTAGAGAAGGTAAGGGTATGCATTTTCCTACGATGAAACCTACAGTTTCGTTTTAATTGTCATCTTATTCGGCAGTTTTTTTTTATACACAGAACAATACAAATCAAACGAAAACCAAGGCTGAACAGTCATTTTAAGGAAAATGAAAAAAAAATATCCAAGATCTGCCTACTGACTGGAACCCACATTAAAAAGTAATGGGTTTATCCTTAGGCCATATTCTTTCTGTCCATTAAGTTTCGTTTCTACACCACACATTAGTACAGTAATAAACCAGAGGCTCTGTATCATACGTTAAAATATTTAAGTCAGCACGCGAATGCCTATCGATAATGAAAAAAATAGATTCTGCATGCATCGTGAGCGAGCATGTGTGTAACACAAAGGGAGAAAAAAAAAAAAAAAACAGAAGGTGGGGTAAAATAGGATGGAGAGAGAGAGAGAGAGAGAGAGAGAGAGAGAGAGAGAGAGAGAGAGAGAGTTTCAAAGAAAAAAAAAAAAAAGACAAAAAAGTGTGTGGGGGGGGGGGGGGGGGGGGGGGAAGGGGGATTGGAGTTGGA
Source organism: Conus betulinus (assembly GCA_016801955.1). Taxonomy (NCBI): domain Eukaryota; kingdom Metazoa; phylum Mollusca; class Gastropoda; order Neogastropoda; family Conidae; genus Conus; species Conus betulinus. The sequence goes on along the minus strand of JADBJO010000501.1, from coordinate 270,049 downwards.
AGACCCCCCCCCCCCCAAAAAAAAAAAAAAAAAAAAAAAAAAAAGAAAAAACTTCGTTGAAATTCCGTTCAATAGTTTGTGTTTAGCCATGTTAAAAGACAGACAACGAACAAACGCAGCACAGTTGATGTAGCTGACAGAGTCAAGCTCCATCGGTATGACAAACTAGTTTGTGGGTGTACATTCATGGCATTATTGACCAGTTAATGGCTGTTTTATTCTCTTTTGCTTTTCTCAGTTGATACAAAACTAACTGGTGGCTGCTCACTGTTCACAATTGAATTCCGGTTTGTTACTGATGATGTACATTAAATTGTGAATTGCTTTCCTTTGTCTGACGTTCATGCGTGGGAAATAATTGCTCCTCTCCCTCGTTCCCAGGCATACACCTTCCATTTCATCCTAGCTGGCTTGTATCTCTCTCTCTCTCTCTCTGTTGTTGTTGCCTTTTTTGTCCTTTAGTCTCTCTGACAACTGTTTCTTTGCTTTGGCAACTTAAGGCATCACTGTTCAGATATCCATTGCAGAACAAAACTCGATTAGGACAGGGTCTCATTTCATTTCCATTAACATTACAATACGACTGAAGTAGTAAAATACTCTTCAAATTGACTAGGCTTGTTGACACAGCTGTTATAAACAGAATGGCTTTTTTTTCTCTCTCTCTTTTTAACCCGTGATAAACTGGATCGATATTCGTCGCCTAACTTTTGGCGCGAAATTTCAACTTGCAGCGATACTTCTCCTTCGAACATGACTGAAAGAGAAAAGACACCGACACACATGCGTAGCATAACACTTCTTGACCTCAGCGAGATGGTCAAGGCAGGCCGCACGGGGTCAGTTACCAGTCACCAAGGCCCCCGCAGCGCCCTCTACAGAGGCCAGGAAACCACTGGGCTGTCAATCGCTGCGGATGGTCTGCTCCTTGGCGTGAAATATTGCACACCCTGGGTGCTCGGTCCCGTGAGTATAACATTTTATGTGTACCCGCTTCTGACCTCCCGGTGAGTCAGAGGCTAAAGGGAAGGGCCCACCTATGCTAGATTTCCCCGGGAAGATTTCCTGATGCGTAAGAATAAAGAGAGGGTGTTTGTTTTGACCCCGTTTCGTATGTGTGTGTGTGTGTGTGTGTGTGCGTGTGTGCGTGCGTGCGCGCACGCGCGCGCGATTGTGTGTGTATGTGTGTGTGTGTGTGTGTGTGTGTGTGTGTGTGTGAGAGTGTGAGAGAGAGAGAGAGAGAGAGAGAGAGAGAGAGAGAGAGAGAGAGAGTTTCTGTGCTACGTTTTAACGTTGATATTTTTCAAGCAGCAGTTGATCAGATTTCTGTCTTTGCACAATCAAAAACCAAAAATGATACGATCAAATCATAAACTTGCCTTACCCTATCACACCTCCAAACGCGTCTCTTTTTTTTTTGTAACAAGCATCTATAATTTGAAAACCATACACTATCAAATGAATCAGTAAAGATCTTCATCCCCTATCCCCTTTCGTAACTGACGGAGCCATAACTACTTAATCTGAGGCAGACTTGGCCGGCTGCTGAGGCATTTTAAATTTCAGACACATCAGCTTGAAAGTAGACGAGCGTTTCGGGTTCGGGCCGTGTCATGTTCACTCATTATGCACGTCAAGGTTTGCCAGTTAAGGGTGAACATCAAGTCCGAATTTGAAAGCGTCGCCTTTGAAGTTGATCTTGACAGAACGTTTTCGAAATCCTCTGACATTCTCACTTAGTCTGGTCGTAACGTCTTCAACTGGTACTTCGCAAAGTGTCAGGTCTCGTGTCTTTCAACACACTGCGTGCAACAGATTTGTCACAGTGTAGACTGATATTTAAACAGGACAGTGACGTCTTCTCATTGTGGGGTTTACAAGGACACTGGTTGCATACGAAAACCTAGTCCAGCATAACAACAGGGCGAGTGTTTTGTACTTCAAGGTTACCTTTCCTTTTTGCGCCGATGCAGTGTTCAACATTCATGAAAACTGTCTGGGGACATTTTGGCATGTGGGGGTAGAGAAGTATCCCATGGGCACAGAAATTGTGGCACTTCTGACCGGTTATGATTCCCACAGGCGCGCATACAACTCCTCAAAGCGCTCGTCAAAGTCCCTTTTAGCAACTTCAGTGAAACCCCGAACCTTCCGAATTTAATGGGCAGTGTTACGGACTGTTCTCACCGATGCTACAGGATGCTCAACTGGACGTTTACGGCTGGGACATAGATCATTGCCCAGGTATCTCCCTTTGGGCGGAGGAAGCTATTGTTTTTACGAGCAGCTGCTGTCCCGTGAGGTGGCGCTGATCTACTCTTTCATCTTCCCCAAGGTCTTTTTATTCTCCGTTTTTCGCGAGCGCTCGGGAACGAGGTGAATTGGTTTATTGGAGCTCCTCGTTTTTCTGTTACCCCCCCCCCCCCCCCCCCCCCCCCCCCCCCCCCCCCCCCCCCCCCCCCCCCCCCCCCCCCGGAAAGCGCCGGGAAGAAGGCTGCGCGGTGTTTTATGGCACTGTCAGTCACAGTGGACAGTGGGCAGAGGTCGAGGCCTGGTCTCGACGTTACCCAGCTGACCAGCGTTTGTTGATCGTTTCTCAACCAGGGGGACTGCGCCAGGACGTAGAGTGCCCATGGGAAGTGCCGAGCATTTCGCCCTAATTTGGCATCGCGTTATACACATGTCCGTATTGATTTCGAAGAATTGTCAGCACGACGTTGACTTTGAATGTAGGATCAAGAATGAATGATAGTAAATACTCTCTCTCTCTCTCTTTCTCTGCTATGAATGTCATTGTGGAGGAAATGTTAACAGATGAGGACGGAGAGGGAGTTTGTCTGCTTGACAGACCAATATCTAAAGAGGAGATATTACTTGCTATACGAAAATTGAAAAAATGGTAAATCTGCTGGACCAGATGGTATGATTGGTGAGTTTTTTCAAGAATTCTGGAGAATGTAGTCTCAACTTTTTAGTAAAGCTATTTAATTTTCTGTTTGATTCTGGAATTTATCCTGACGGCTGGAAAGAATCTATAGTTCTGCCTTTATTTAAAAAGGGAGAAGTCAATGATGTGAATAATTACAGGGGTATTTCCTTGAGTAATATTTGTAGCAAATTGTATAGTTCTGTTATCAATAGTAGATTGGGTGTGAATGGGTACGCATGAATGATATAACAGGGGAACATCAAGCTGGGTTTAAAAAAGGTTACTCAACAATTGATCATATATTTACACTACTAGCTGCCGTGCAAAAACAGTTTGTAAGTAATCAGAAGTTGTATGTTGCCTTTGTTGACTTTGAGAAGGCTTTTGATTCAATCTCTCGTAAACTTTTATGGCCTATTTTGGTAAAAAATGGAGTTAAAGGTAAAGTATTTCGTTGCGTGAAAAGTATGTATAGTGAAGTAAAAGCAAGAATACGATCAGGAGCAAAATTATCTGATTCCTTTATGTGTTCTCGTGGTGTTAAACAGGGTGATGTTTCTAGCCCCGTGTTGTTTTCGTTGTTTATAAACGAGCTAGCCCTGGAAATAATAGAAAATGGTAGGCATGGAGTGACTTTTGATTTTATAGAATTGTTTATTTTTTGCTGTTTGCTGATGATATTGTATTATTGTCCACGACAGTAATTGGTCTACAACGTCAACTTAATTTCCTTATACTCTGCAGCCAAAGGACTTGAATTACAAGTTAATATGAAGAAGACTAATATTATTGTATTTCGTAATGGTGGATACTTGGCAAAAGTTGAAAGATGGACCTATGGGAACGAGAGAGAGTCGTTGTAGTTAATGCATATAAATATCTAGGAATATACTTTACAACTAAACTCAGCTTTAATTATGCATGTCAAGATATCGCAAACAGAGCAAAGAGAGCAATTGTAGTTATTCTTCATATCTTGTACAAACTGGACTGTAATTCATTTAGTATTTTTACGAAGCTGTTTGACTCACAGGTTCAACCAATTCTGCAATATGGAGCTGAAATCTGGGCTTTCGGAAAAAAGTATGGCCATAGAGAAAGTTCACCTGTATGCATTGAAGCGTTTCTTAAATGTTGATATGAGAACTCCAATGATATGATTTATGGAGAACTCGGAAGATATCCAATTTACCTAAACTCCTATGTAAAATGTTTTAAATACTGGCTGAAGTTAACTAGAATGCATGAAGATAGGTTACCCTTTAAGGCATACAAAATGTTGATGTTCTTGGATAATAATGGAAAGAAGACATGGGCTTCTAGTGTGCGACAATGTTTGAATTCTTATGGATTTGGGTTTGTTTGGGATAATCAGGGCGTTCAAAACATATCTGGATTTTTAAAATGTTTCAAAGACAGGATAATTGATTGTAGATGGCAAAACTGGCATGATCATGTTCATCATAGTGATAGATTCTTACAGTATAGACTCTTTAAGACAACGCATGAGTTAGAGAACCATATGCCAACGTGAAAATGAATCGATACATTATGAGCACATTAGCAAAGTTTAGATTTGGTGTTTCTGATCTCGCTGTGTCATCGTTTCAGATATTACAACTATGCCGAAGGTGATTTTATATGCCGTTTGTGTGTGGTTTAGCTAAAGAGGATGAAGTTCATTTTTTGTTGTGCTGTCCTGTGTTACATGATCTTAGAACCAAACTTATTCAACCTAAGTATTTTACTGAACCATGTCATTTTAAGGTAATATTACTGTTGTCGTCAAGAAAAGAAAACATTATCTGCAATCTGGCTATGTTTATTTATGAAGCACAAAAAGACTGCGTGCTGTTGTGCATTAACTTTATTTGACTTTGTATATTTTCATAATTGCTGTGGATAGTTTTAATAATGTGTAATGTCATAGGTGTAAGTTGCAGTGTACGATTGTGTAATGCCCCCCTTCAGTATGGGCCATGGCCTTAAAATATTCGTATTCGTATTCTCTCTCTCTCTCTCTCTCTATATATATATATATATATACATGTGTGTGTGTGTGTGTGTGTGTGTGTGTGTGTGTGTGTGTGTGTGTGTGTGTGCGTGCGTGCGTGCATGTGTGTGTGCGTGCGTGTACGGTGTGTGTGTGTGTGTGTGTGTGTGTGTGTGTGTGTGTGTGTGTGTGTGTGTGTGTGTGTGTTCCGTTTGGCTCCCTATTGTCTTACTGTGCTTCGTCATATTCATACGCTGATGCTGGTGATAGCAAGGTGTTGAAATCCAGGGAATAAAATCTAGTCAACAACTGACCGACTTATTATGCTGAAAGGCAATGTGCATACTGATGAATTCTGCTTAAGTTCGAACATTTATATTCCACCAGTAGCAATACTGTTGTTACACACGAGCGTCCATGCGGAAACTGAGATTAACGTCCTACTGAACCATACCTGCCAGCCCTCCCGAGCTTTTCTGGAATTTCCCTAACTTAGAATTTGTTCCCGAAATCCCAGATTCAGCGTGAAAATCCAGAATGTTAAAAGTTTGTTCTTAAAAGTGGGGTTGGAGAATGTCATTGTTGAATAAAAAGGATGAACTGTTACAGAAGAAAGCCCTAACAATATCAAATGGAAGATGGCAGTTGTATATCATGGGATGTGCATTTTGTCAAACCCACTTTCGTCTACTGAAACAGACAGGTGCTGGAAATGCTTTCCCCTCAAAAACAGAGCTGCCGTTCTTCAGCTCTTCCCATACCCTCCATCCCTTGATTCACAGATTAGAAGTCCAGAAGCCTGGCATCAATGCTAGACGGAGACTCTTACCCACAGACGTTCGTTTGTGGGCAGGGGAGTGGGTGGGAGTGGGGTAGATTAAAGGTGTCCACGGCAGATGTGTTTATTTGTACCCTGCTTTCCTTAATAACAAGATCAAGCTTCTAAAAATAGCAGCCAATCAAAGGCAGTTAGACAACCTAATGGCGAATCAGCACGAGCTGACTGTCTAAGATTCCTTTTAGCACCGGACGTTTTCAGATCTCGTCTCCGATAAGTTTCGCAGCAGACTTTCAAAGATTTAAGAGCGAGCTTGACTGAATCAGTTGATATGTGTACACTCATAACAGGCACCATTTATTCATAATTGCTTTTAAACAACCTTTCACTATTCAACTTTTTCTGTCAGACTGATGTGTATGTGTGTGCGCGTGCGTGCGTGCGCGTGCGTACATGTGTGTGTGTGTGTGTGTGTGTGTGTGTGTGTGTGTGTGTGTGTGTGCGTGCGTGCGCGCATGGGTGCGTGTGCGCGAAAACAAAATTGTTTTCCAATGAAACACGGAATAAGTAACATAGGCTTTGTTTGCTATTTTATCACATTACGCTTACCGTGAAATACAAACAAAATGAAATAAAAGGACCCTTAAGAATATAACAAAAATAAATGAAGAAAACCAAAAAAGAGAGAAAACACAAAATATGTTCGGAGAAGAAGAATGCATACGCACATATAAATTTGATAACAGATACTCGTGCATATAAGCTCGGCCTATGTGTAATGATATGGATACGTACATTCGTAACTCGCACACGCAGAACATTAGAGTAAAGGCCGAGGTATTTTAGACCCTATTATGAATTATGCTTTTTTTCCCCAGAATTATCTCAACTCTTCAGAGTCACCCTGTTTCAGATATTTTCACAGAATACATGTTTAATTCATGAAGTTTGTTTTTTACTGCTCGAGAAAAGGGTAATAGTTGATGATGATGTCTACGGCGACCAGTTTGAAGTCTATTTGTGATCATTCATTGTTGAAATAGTATGCATGCAGATTGTCTCGTGAATAAGAGTTTCTTCTGGAAAGTTCATATATTTACTTTTTAACACCCCCCCCCCCCCCCCCCCCCCCCCCCCCCCCCCCCCCCCCCCCCCATCTTCAGCGGTCAGCGAGTTTAATTGTGACAATACCGTTTCTTTTTATTTCTGTTTCATGCATGCTTTTAATCCTTTTACAACTATTGTCACAGCAGTCGTCCCATAAATAATTCATAGATTACCGGCTCAGAACTTGCGGCGCTGGCCATCAAGAAATGTTTTTTAATCTTACCCAACGTTGTGTTGTCTGTCTAAAAGAGATAATGGCACCTCAATTTTCATACAAGTCTACTTTATTTTGTTTTATTTATTTATTTATTTATTTTGTCAAAATGACTAAATCGTGACTTCATCTGTAACTTTCGTCACATAGATTCAGAGAAATACATGCACCTTTTTCTTTCTGCGTTTAATGATAAATGATTCAATCAGCTCCAGCCAATAAATATTTGAGTGTTTTCTTTATGCTCAGCTTTTCAGTTTACAAACTCCTACAATATTTCCTCTAAATAAAGAGATATATCATCTGCGAACATGCTACATTTAAAAGAATACGGTAAAACGGTGAAATGGTTTGAGAACAAACAAGGCTCAAGATAGATCTCTGTGATACCCCTTGTTCTACAGACATTGATCCTGACGTTTTATTAGTAGCCATCGCCGACTGTTTTCTGTTAAACAGAAAAGATGACATCAGACTTAAAGATTTTTGTACTTGTTCAACACTGATTTCAGCAATAAAAGAAAGCGGTTTTGATACCAAAAAGGCTTTTCAACATACTGTCTTCAAAGCTGATCAAGAGGCGGTCAGTAAGCTGTGTGTGAGATGTAAGCATGACAGAGCTATTGCATCAGCAATAGGTAGCATTCTGTTTGCATAAATGTGATGGATATGTTACTACAAGTTTGTACTAGGCTAAGCAAAACAGGATTGTGGTCGCCACGTCCTCTTGGTGTAGCCTGTACTTCTCGAGTAGCCGGCATGTAGTCTTTGTTTCGGTGTGTGTGTGTGTGTGTGTGTGTGTGTGTGTGTGTGTGTGTGTGTGAGAGAGAGAGAGAGAGAGAGAGAGAGAGAGAGAGAGAGAGAGAGAGAGAGAGACTTGTCTGATAGAGCTAGTTTCCTGGGTGGGGGAACGCACAGTTTTAAAGTCGATCAAGTCAGTGCAATATTACAGCATCTAACGCATTTCACAGGCATCGGACACACACACACACAAACACACACACACGCGCGCGCGCGCGCGCGCACGCACACACACACACACACACACCCTTTCTCTCTCTCTAGTACTCACTCACTCAGAAAAACACACACAAACACGGTACAGAGCGAGAGAGAGAGAGAGAGAGAGAGAGAGAGAGAGAGAGAGAGAGAGAGAGAGAGAGAGTAGTAGTAGTAGTAGTAGTAGTAGTAGTAGTACACTCTTCTTGAAGGTTATATTATATACCTATGTCGTATCTATTTTCTCGAAGGTTTATATATATATATATATATATATATATATGTGTGTGTGTGTGTGTGTGTGTGTGTGTGTGTGTGTGTGTGTGTGTGTGTGTGTCTTTTCTATGCGCACAAAACAACAACAACAACAACTATTGTTTCCTGACATGAGAGAAGCTGTTCTTTCTCTCAAACCTAAGCCACCATTGTTTGAAAGTAAAGTGATAGAATCTGAACCAGGGAGTCAAGCAATACCAAGTGTGATGTGCTTAGATTGTTGTGCAATGTGTGGTTGTTTGTGGCGTTGAAAGTGTACGGGCAAATCGTGGAATGTATACATTCAATGCAGCAGCCGTGGCATACATTCCACGAGTTTTACGCCCGTGGAGATAGAACCGAGTTTTTTCCACGCCAGTGCACTTTCAATGGCACCAGAGTCCATTCTTATTTTTTTAGCTATTGAACCAGGGAGTCAAGCGATTCGGACAAGTACCTGATTAACTGTGTATGAAAAGTGTACTGGCGTGGAAAGTGTACGGGCAAATCGTGGAATGTATACATTCAATGGATCAGCCGTGGCATACATTCCACGATTTTGCCCGTGGAGAGTACACTTTCCACGCCAGTGCACTTTCAATGCAACAGAGTCATTCTGATTCTCTCCCTTGGAAAAGATCAGAGTGCCTTTAAGCAGTCTTTCTCGCTGTTGCTGTTTACCAATTTATTTATTAATTTTTTTTTTAGCTATTCCCAACCGCCTTATCAAATGATTCGGGAAAATAACACTGATTACTGCAGAGTAGTTTACGTCTGAGTATTGTTCTTCAGACAAAAGTTTACTTTTTTTTTGTCCGACTTTCTGAGGGAGGATTTTGGTGGAGGGGGCTGTGGGAGGGGGTGGGGGGGGGGGGTGGGATTAGGATTTGGCGGGATGGGGGGGGGGGGGGGGGGGGGTTCGTTGGAAGTTGTTTCGTTGTCAGGGCCTTGATTCCTGGCTGTTCACCTTCATCATTCTGGTGACGAGCGTTATTCTGGCCACCTTTGTGGAAGGACCTGCTTACAGCGACTCCAATGGTACTGGCCAGTGGTGGTCAAGCCCACGTCATGGCCTAAGCCCCAGTGTCCAAACCGTTTTCTCTTTTCAGACATCTTTTTCTTTTTTTTTCCCACCCTCGGTTGTGTTCGGAAGCTTTGTCACCAAGAACACCTGATTGTACATGATGAGACAAACCCTGCATTTTGTGTGTGTGTGTGTGTGTGTGTGTGTGTGTGTGTGTGTGTGTGTGTGTGTGTGTGTGTGTGTGCGTGCGTGCGTGCGTGTGTGTGTGTGTGCGTGCGTGTGTGGAACGTGCAATTTTTTCACTTTTTCTTTGTTCTTTCTTTTTATTTTGTTTTTCAAATTGAAAAACAATGTTTTAAGAGGTGGGGCCTCCATCCGCCTATTTCATCTCGGGTATGAGACTTGCATGGGACAAGAGGGAGTGGGAGACAGAAATGACAATGGACAGCGTTTTGCAGATGCGTGTCTTGAAAATGGTCTGGTGATAGGTGGTACCATCTTCCAACACAAAAACCATCCACAAACTGACATGGGTATCACCAGATGGAAGAACCAGTAACGAGATAGACCACATTGCCATCAACCAGAAGTGGAGGAGCTCCATGAAGGACGTGAGAGCCATTCGAGGAGCTGACGCTAGTAGTGATCACCATCTTGTGCTATGCAGACTCCAGCTGAAGCTCAAGAGAACACCAAAAAAGAAAAGTGAACAACTCTTTGACTCGAGGAAACTGACCAGTGAGGCGGTGAAAAGCCAGTTTACCATTGAACTTTCCAATAGATTCCAAGTCCTGGACAGCACACCAGCAGATGACATCAACGCTCTGTGCGACAATGTACAGAAAGCTTTCATAGACACCAGCAGGCAAGGCCGTGCTGGGCTACAGAAGAAGAGAGAGGAAGGAATGGATATCAGACACCACATGGCAACTCATAGAGGAGAGAAAGATCGCAAAACTCGGCACGCTCACTGGAACAGAAGATGAGAGACAAACATCCGCCGAAACGTACAAAGAGAAAAACAAAGAAGTGAAGAAGAGCACAAGGAGAGACAAGCGACAGTTTGCAGACAACTTAGCAGCAGAGGCCCAAGCTGCAGCAGAGAAAAGGAGACTCCAGGACCGTCTATAAAATTACCAAGGCCCTAACAGGCGGATTCACCAGCAAAACCACAGTAGTGAAGGACAAGACGGGAAAGTTTTGACAAAAGACGAACACCAACTCAACAGATGGGCAGAACATTTTAGAGAGATATTAAATAGACCGGACCCAGATGAGGAAGCCACCATCGAAGACATGGGTTTCAACTTAGAGATGAGACGTGGACGCATTACCCAACAGGAAATTGTGGAGGCTATCAGGCAGACAAAGGGCAACAGGGCACCAGGTGAAGACAGAATCACGGCAGACATGCTGAAGGCAGACCCCAAAACGAGCGCAAAGGCTTTAGTGAAACTATTCAACAAGGTTTGGGAAGAGGAGAAAGTTCCAGACACATGGAAGAAAGGCATCATAGTGAAGCTCCCCAAGAAGGGCGACCTCTCTGAATGCGGCAACTGGCGGGGAATCAACTTGCTCTCCGTCCCAGGGAAGATCTTCTGCCGTGTCCTTCTACAGCGCATGAGGCAAGCCCATTGAGAGAAACCTACGAGAAGAACAGGCAGGGTTCAGAAGCGGGAGAAGTTGCACAGACCAGATCTTTGTCTTACGAACAATTGTGGAACAGTCCATCGAATGGAATTCATCACTGTACATCAACTATATTGATTTCCAAAAGGCTTTCGATAGCATTCATCATCCTTCGCTGTGGAAGATCTTGGAAGCCTACGGGTTTTCCTCTTAAAGTCATCAACATCTTACAGGACATGTACCCAGACAACCAGTGCTGTGTGCGACATGATGGACAGTAGAGCGAGTGGTTCCACGTCCGGACCGGGGGGTCAGGCAAGGCTGCGTGATCTCGCCGACAATTTTCCTTGTCGTCATTGACTGGGTGATGAGGAAGGCCAC
>JADBJO010000501.1:238740-246240 GCA_016801955.1 Conus betulinus | reverse complement strand
GAAAATTTGTAGGCATGTTCATTGTGGGTCATGGATGATGCCCGATGTTTAACAGACCAGCCATTACAAACGGCTATATAACGCCCCAAAACGGTTTTTTCCTCTTTATGGAATATCTCATGCGTATTCAAGATAAAAACTGGGAGTACGTTTATATGCTTTGCATCTTGTTTTCTTTCATTTCAGCCGCGAAACAATATATATCAAAATAATGTTTGAAACACAAACACTCTGAGCTGCACATTTCAATTTTCTAACTCACGAAATCGTGTATTTTACTCAGATGTCTCAAGCCGTATGCCCAGAGAGATATATAGACACCCTGTCATTTTGAAACAGTTAATTTTAGATTTTATTCATTTCTGAGCTCTGATGCCTCTTCCGCAGTGTCTTTTTTTTTCATTTAAAGACTTAACGGGAGGCTTCAGTTCCACCAACAACTGATCGCCTTCATCAGCGGAGCGATGCACCGACGTCTCTGGAGGCAGAGTGTCATGATGACCCTCACAAATGCCCGTCAAATGTGCTCCCCGGCCTTGGACTTTGGTGGCCGCATACAACCAGTGTAGAAATAGGTCTCTCCTCGAAAGCTGAAGTTGCCTGCTTTCCCTTACTTTTAATCACTCCACTCCGTATACCAAGTATAGACACAACATCACGGGCCAAATACTAACACCCCCCCCCCCCCCCAACACACACCTCTTCCCACACCCCCGGGTGCATTTCACTGGGCAAGAACAACAAGTGAGTCGCCATATTTTGAATTAACCACAAAAAAACAGCAAGCTCCTTTTCATGCAGATTAAAGATTAAAAAAAAAAAAAGCAAAAACAAAAACAAAAAAACGCCCAGAGCTGTTTATCCTAAAAATGACATTGGTGTACTTTTCCCACTAAAACGAGCGTGTTTAACAAAACACGTTTTCCAAAGTTTTTAAAAGTGAGGGGAGAGGGGGAGGTGGGGTAGTGGGGATTTCATTTTATCTACGAGCATCACACGGGCAGGGGACTGACAGAGGAGCGATTATTGATCTTCCAGTACCTACCGTAAAAATGTTTCTCCCAGTACAAATTACTTTCAAAAACTGATTCATCAGCATACTCTGGCACAAATTCAGGCTCTCCCGTCAGGTGTGTGTGTGTGTGTGTGTGTGTGTGTGTGTGTGTGTGTGTGTGCGCGCGCGCGCGCGCGCGCGCGCGCGCGCTCCTGCGAGCGTGTTTTCGATTTTTTAGAGCCTGTAGTCCTCGGTATTGTCCCAGCGTCATCCAGACGCGAGTTCGCGGACACGAGTCGGCGAGAGTTGTCGCTCTTTGGTCGTAGCGCATTAACACAATTATCTTACACCGCTAGTGCAACTACCACTTAAGTACTGCGTCTCGAGGGTTCTTTTTCCGATTCTTTTTCTTTTTTTTTTTTCAGTTCGTCATATTCATCGCATTTTCACCAAACATAATTATGTACAACACGCAGCGAAATCGTATGAGTACACAGGTCTGCCCTCTAGTTTTCTCAGTGTCAGTTGTAGTTTGATGATCGTTTACCCAGCCACACTGGGTTAATTCCCTCTCGCCTAACTTTACCTGCTGGTCTCAATCCTACGCGTGCTTTTATTTGTGTGTGCAGGGGTACTACTACTATCGGTGATAATGTGGTGGGGATGGACAAACATGAACAAAGGGGGTGGGGGGGGGGGGGGGGGGGGGGTCAGACGTACTGCAGCTGTAGTCTGGGTAGCGGGTGAAGAAACCTTTGTTACAGGCGCACTCGTTCTCTCCTTTGTACAGAAGGCGTTGGGGTCTTGACAAGAACCAGCCAACCCGCAAGGGCCCGTCACTCGCCCCACCTTGGGCACTGAAACCACACAGTGAAAGGCATCATCATCATCATCATCATCATCACCATCATCATCATCAATGTTACCGTCATCGTCACCATCACAGCAACACACCTGCAGTATCACCGACAGCAAATTCGTAGTGGTGGTCATCATGATCACCACGATAGCTACAATCAGCATCTTTGTCATGCACGACCGCTATCATTTCTTGCAGCAACAGCAAAGTACTTTTATAGATAATAAGCTGAATTTTAAATCCCATGTTGAGTATGTCCCACACAAAAATGTCAAACCAGATTATATTGTCTTCGCAAGCTGCGATCATTTCATGTGAATACTGACATTCTTCGGACATTTTATTCATGCTTCTTGGAATCTGTTCTAACTTTCTCATTTATGTGTTGGTATGGTGGGGTGACTGTGAAGAGCAGAAATGTGCTTGAGAAAGTGGTGAACGTGGGAGGAAAAAAATCGTTGGTGAGAGAGACAAAAAAGTCTGAGTGAGCTATACAGGTGCCGTGTTTGTTTGTAAAGCGAAGAAGATTACGTGTGACCAGACCCACGTTCTTGCAAATCAGTATGACTTTCTTCAGTCAGGACGAAGATATCGATCGGTTAAATGCAGAAGTGTCAGATTAAACAAAGTTTTATTCCCCTGTCCATTGATTTCATGAACCGAGAAGATGTTTAATTGAAATCCAAATTCCTCTATATGAATGTATGTCATATGTGAGAAAATGGGTAATGTGGCTAAATTATTGTTTATTTGCTGTGAATGTGTGTGACCACAAATTAATTTCTCAAATTGAGATAATAAAGTTTACTTGACTTGACTTGACTTGACTTGTACGGATGGAATCGTCATGGTGGTAGTGACTCTGTTTGTAAGGTTAGTAGACACAGTGACACGCATACATCATAGCCTTACAGTTCTAGCCGCTGCAGTCCCGGTTGTTAGAGAAAAATTGTTGTGGTCGTGACGGTGATGGTAACGGTTGCTGCTGGACCATATGTACTGAAACTAAATTTTTGTTTTTAAAAAAAAGTATACAAAATTGCAACGGCTGATTGGGTGGTTGCCTGGTTTTCATGAAAGATAGGATCAGGTGCACGAATGATGGAACTGGAAAATGTCGGCATGGCTCGTGGAAGAGGAATGCTGCGTAACACTTGTGACTGTGACTGTGTAGCCTGTAAACCGTCGTGACATTACTTACTGTGACTGTGTACCCTGTAAACAGTCGCGACACTCGACACTGTGACTGTGTACCCTGTAAACCGTCGTGACATTACTTACTGTGACTGCAAAATTTGTGAAAATTCGTGACACTTGTTATTGTGACTGTGTAACCTGAAACAGTCGTGACCTTACTTACTGTGACTGAGTACCCTGTAAACAGTCGTGACACTCGACACTGTGACTGTGTACCCTGTAAACAGTCGTGACATTACTTACTGTGACCGCAACATTTGTGAACAGTCGTGACACTAGTAACTGTGACTGTGTAACCTGTAACCAGTCGTGACACTAGTTACTGTGACTATGTAACCTGTAAACAGTCGTGACACTTGTAACTGTGACACCTGTAAACAGTCGTGACATTAGTTACTGTGACTGTGTTAAGTACTGTAACCTGTAAACAGTCGTGACACTAGTTATTATGACTGTGTGACCTGTAAACAGTCGTGACACTAGTCACTATGACTGTGTAGCCTGTAAACAGTCGTGACACTAGTTACTGTGACTGTGTAGCCTGTAAACAGTCGTGACACTAGTTACTGTGACTGTGTAGCCTGTAAACAGTCGTGACACTAGTTACTGTGACTGTGTAAACTGCAAACAGTCGTGACTCTAGTTACTATGTGTGTAACCTGTAAAAGCCGTGTCACTAGTTACTATGACTGTGTAGCCTGTAAACAATCGTGACACTAGTTACTATGACTGTGTAACCTGTAAACAGTCGTGGCACTAGTTACTATGACTGTGTAACCTGTAAACAGTCGTGGCACTAGTTACTATGACTGTGTAGCCTGTAAACAGTCGTGGCACTAGTTACTGTGTAAACTGCAGTCATGACACTAGTTACTGTGACTGTGTAGCCTAAAAACAGTCGTAACACTAGTTACTGTGTAAACTGCAAACAGTCGTGACACTAGCTACTATGACTGTGTAGCCTGTAAACAGTCGTGACACTAGTTACTATGACTGTGCAGCCTGTAAACAGTCGTGACACTAGTTACTGTGTAGCCTGTAAACAGTCGTGACACTAGTTACTGTGCAGCCTGTAAACAGTCGTGACACTAGTTACTGTGCAGCCTGTAAACAGTCGTGACACTAGTTACTGTGACTGTGTAGCCTGTACACAGTCGTGACACTAGTTACTGTGTAGCCTGTAAACAGTCGTGACACTAGTTCCTGTGACTGCGTGACCTGTAAACAGTTGTGACACTAGTTACTGTGGACGTGTAAACTGTCAGCAAGTCACTGTCATACAGTGGCTGTCGTCCCGCGCAGAGAACTTAAGGCCTTAGAGATCGAGTTGCACTTACTGCTACCATACCTTTACTCTCATCGTTGTAAACACTTTAATTCATACTTAGTTGCAAAGTCAGGTAACTAGCAGGCGGAAATTGTCACAAATTTTTAAAGTAATTTTAAGTAACTCCGCCGATTAAGATGGACAAACAAGACAAAACACGACGCGTTTCGACCTCTTAGGTCTTCCTCGAGGGGGACAATAAACAACATTCCAAAGTTAGTTTCAAAGTGAGGTGAGTGCAGGCCGAAACTGAAACAAATTTTAAAAGGAATTTTAAGGAACTGCGCCGATTAACACGGATAAACAAGTATCAAACGACTCGTTTCGATCCCTTAGGTCTTCTTCAGGCAAGATGAACAGCATTCCAACGTTAGTTTCAAAGTTTCATCATGATTGTTTTTTTGACATGATATGACCTTTCCTTGTTCGTCTCTTCGTCCAGTTCCCAGTCTGCAGTCAAATTACTGGAGGGACCAGAAGTCTAAAGGAGTGAATCGCTCAGCTACGCAGCTGATGGTCGTGAGCTTGAAACCTTCGTGCGACTAGGTTTGTATGGATTGAAAACCTTTCACTGTCCGTCCTACAGCTCGTGGGTGACCCGTTTTAGCTGTGGGGAAGTGGTGGTCACGGTGGGTTAAGGGCTCCACCCACTCCGCCTTCCATGACAGCTTGCCACAGACTCCGTCCTCTGCAGTCTGAACAATACTGGTATCAAACTCTAAGGATAAGACCATTTTTTCCATGCACATACTATACACGAACACCACACACACACACACACACACACACACACACACGGCGCGGGGTACGGCGCGCGCGCGAACACACACACACACACACACACACACACACACACACACACACACACACACACACACACACACACACACATGCAATCATGCAATCATGCAAGCGCGCACATTTCGACATTTGAAAGCGATGACGACTCACAGCAGAATTCTCCAGAGTCCGCCTTGGAAACTGTGGCATTGCAGGTGCACACGTCGCCAACACACGTGCTTCCAGCCACGCAGGAGCCTGGTCGCTCCGAGCACTTGTGACCTGCACCAATCTCTGCACACACACACGCACACACACACACACACACACACACACACACACACACACACACACACACACACACACACACACACACACACAAGGTCAGACAAGTGTACAAATCACACACATGAACGCTCAATTATGCAAGCGCAAAACACGACCACGTACAAGCACTTTAACACAACTGTCATGAAATTCAACTTTCCTCCCCCACCCCACCCCCAGCCCTCTCTCTCTCACTCACTTTCAGGCAATGAAACACAGAACCACAGAGATGTAATCTGCTGAGTTACATTTCACACACACTCACACACACACACACACACACACACACACACACACACACACACACACACACACACACTCACTGATATACAGTCAAGCGTACGAACCACACAAAAACATGCACTTAAGCATGTGTAAAAATGTGGTTAAATACACACATTCAAACACGAATGTCATAAACTTCAATTTTCATCTCTCTCTCTCTCTCTCTCTCTCTCTCTCTCTCTCTCTCTCTCTCTCTCTCACACACACACACACACACACACACACACACACACACACACACACACACACACACACACACACACACACACACATATACACACACACACACACACACACTTATTCAAATTCACACACACCCCGTATCTCAACCAGGAGATACGTTAACTTGAACTCATCCCTCAACATTTTTCATTTTTCATCAAATCCCAACACACAAGTCGTTCCACCTGCATGGGAACCATCCGAACCTCTCTTCTCCAGTAACCATGGCCACAGGCTTCAAACAGCCGACAGCAACCTGTTTACTGAGTCCAGTCCAAAGCCATCATCACGCTGCGACCTCAAGGACTGAATCACATCCCTACATGAAATAAACGGGCGCATAAGGTCCGACACCTACATTGCAAAGGCGGCTAAAACATTCTCATCTGTCGCCCCTATTAGGACGAAGTATTTTGGCGCGAGTAGCTGCTACGGTACCAGCCATCACTGAGGAACGGTACCAGGGGTCACTGAGGAGAAAACAATCGATTTCGAAATACCGGTATCTGACCAGGAGTTATATGTTAGTGAGTTTCCTCCCCCCGTTGGAGATTCTCTCCCCCTTGGAGATATAAACTTGCTGAAGGCTCATTTTGAGAAGCATTTATTATTCCCCATTCACCCACTCAAGCACATACTGTTAGTTAGGCAGAATTATCCACCACTGCAGAGAATAATGCTTATCCACCCCTATTTCTTCACTCTAAGACGTGTGAGCAAGCTTTGTTTATAACTGAATATTTCTTGCAGTCATTGCAACACCAAGCTGCTCTGTAAGTTGCTGGAATGGTGTTCGGTACTTATCCTTTGAATTTATTAGTTTATTCTTAGTTTATGAGAGATTACTAGTTATCTATCTAAAGGTCCACGTTCTTCATGAAGTTAACTGGCATGAATTGGAGTTATCATTTTCGAGGAATATTATCTTGATACAGAAATATTCGTTATCTTTCTGCTCATGTTGATATCATGTCATAAAGGGATCAAATCAAACGAGCGTTTAAGTATTTTAGTAGTTTACGCCTGATGCTAGATGCAGTCTGAAAGAAGGCGCTAATTACCGACACTGATATGATTATCAATTCCATTTTTTTCAGGGTTTTTTTTTTCTCTCTTTACTTTCCTTCTGGCGGCGAACGGCTCATAATAATATTTCTCAAGACAGACTATCCAATACATCAACAATGTCAAGAGCAGCCCAGACTGCATTTCTGTGTTGCATAATCATTGCGCCATCCATGGAAAATTATTCATTTTATATCTGAATCGTATTCTTGCTATTCCGAAATGACGTGAGTGATTTGTTACCTGACAGTGATGCCTGAAGCCAAAATGGAAAGAGAAGTGTATCAGGAGTAGATCTTTTGTGTTTTGATTAAAACTGATTCTATGATTTTCTACACAATCATGTTACTCTCGGTAAATTCTTTGTACACCTCCTCCCCATCCCTCCCCCTATTCTAACGTATTGTTTGAAAACGTTTAGCTGCGAGTTGAACGCGTGATTTG
>JADBJO010000501.1:218740-226240 GCA_016801955.1 Conus betulinus | reverse complement strand
CTGAGCACCATTCCAGCAACTTACAGAGCAGCTTGGTATTGCAATGACTGCAAGAAATATTGAATGATAACAAAGCTTGCTCTTACGTCTTAGATTGTAGAAATAGGGGGGGGGGGGGGGGGGGGGGGGGTGATAACCTTCTTAGGTGGCACTTTTGGTTGGTTTTTTGAAAACTCAACAAACACACTACGGTATTGCACACCAGCCTTTTTCAGGTATAGCATTCTTTTAAAACCGAAAAGGCAGAGGCGTCAAATTACCACTTTCCGCGGTCACTGAGGAGAAACAATCAGGTTTCGAAATACCGGTATCTGACCAGGAGTTATATGTTAGTGAGCTTCCTCCCCATCAGAGATTGTCTCCCGCTTCGGACACTCTAAGCTTGCTGAAGGTTCATTTTGAGAAGCATTTATTATTCCCCATTCACCCACTCAAGCACATACTGTCAGTTAGGCAGAATTATCTACCACTGCAGATATGAAAGCTTATCACACCTCACACCCCCCCTATTTCTACAATCTAAGACGTAAGAGCAAGCTTTGTTTATCATTCAATTATATATATATACATATATACATATATATATATGTGTGTGTGTGTGTGTGTGTGTGTGTGTGTGTTATCAACAACAAAACAAAACGGTTTGTTCAACTTTAATCTCCCAACTTTTTATAACATGAAAATAAGATGTTCTCTGTCAAATCCGAAACGAAGCAGTCAAATTGACCCGTTTGTTGTTTGTTTATGTATTTGTGTTAACTTTTGTCTTTAGATCTTTATTGGAGGCGGAAGGGCAGTCATTTGATTTGGACTTGATGTAAAATGGCTTCAGCTGAAATGATGATAAATCAAAAAAAATCAAATGGAGCATTTAAAAATCATCCTCACTGCAAGTTTCAATGTCAGTTGGTTGCAGACTTGACTACAGCATCTTCTAGACACGTGTCAAAAACAAAGAGAAGTAAAGAAAACAAAACAGGACCACAGGCATCACCTTCTTACATTCCACCTGCAAAGACAACATACTTTGTTGATGCACCATCAGATTACGCGCTTGTACTTACACAGTCATGAAAACATTTATACATTTTTCTACGAACAGAACTTTTTGATAAAACAGGCCAAAGTATACTTATGTCATAAAAATCAAAAGCTTTCTCAAAATCTATCAATGCAGCATACCACTTGAGATTCAACTCCATGGTACCATCAGTTATCGAAAAACAACAGGAGTGGGTTGATGAGAATAACCGAACGCGTGAATATCCAGCCGGAAAAACCTAAAGGATGAATATCGAGCAAGAAAAAAAAAAACCAACGTGTGTAGACTACTGCGTTTTTACTGGCGCCTTTTGCACATCATCGTAAGTTCACTAAAACATAGAGAGAGAGAGAGAGAGAGAGAGAGAGAGAGAGAGAGAGAGAGAGAGAGAGAGAGACAGAGACAGAGACAGAGAGAGAGAGCCGAGGGACGGGAAAGTGGGGGTCTTATGGGCGGTGGAGAAGTGGAATGTATTTCAAATGACCACCAAATACAACCCCCAAACATCCAGATACTGTAGTCAACTTACAGCATTTCCCATTGGTGTGACACTCCCTGTCCGACGCACAGACAGTCGTTCGGCCAGAGCACTTCTCACCAGCCGCTAGCTCTGTTACATCCCACCGTACACAACTAAACTTCAACCAGACATAGGAAGATCTTTCTCTGACGAACATTTTTGTATCAAAGGTTTCTAACTTTATTCTACACAGACGAATCTAAGGACCTCTTGAATCCATTATTATACTCTTGTCTCTTCAAGCCAGACTTGTCTGCGCGCTCCAGTGATCAGCACACCTTATAAATGCCACAGCAATTCAGAATACATGGTAGGGTATGGATTGTGCTTATACATACAGATCATAATCATTGGCAAAAACTAGTCTTGTCATGAAAGCACGATTAAAAGGGGGTGGGGGTGTCAACTGATAACTTAAGAGAAAAAAACATTAAACACTGATTCCTAAATAAACACGGAGTAAAAGTACAGGTGCTGGAAGAATAATCGGTTTCTCTTTAAAATGGAAATGTTCGAAGAAAACCAAATTTGGCTGAGAAAAACGATCGTCCGTCCAGTGACTGTGCTTTGTTAAGTAGGTTTATTTTTAAATCGGAAATCGGGGAAAATCGGGGGACAGCTATCGTTATCTTCTATGGAGCAGAACAATTAAAACACGCTTACTGTTGCGTTTTATGCAGTAGTTTTATCTACAAAACGCACAGCTGCTACCTTTTCTGCATATCGAATGAATTCAGTACCAGTATAAACACACACAATTCAATCTGTTAGATTGAAATAGTGTCAGATGGCGTTTAACTAGTATGACAATTTTCATACAATATTTCCTTACACATATTATTTTACACAGTAGTGCACAAACAAATATTCTGTCAAATTTTTCATGTCTTGATATTTGCGTTAATTTTTGTTTGACATACCCCATTATCCTTACGTAGAGTACACTCAGAATAAACGTGAAGCATCCTCAATAAACATACCGTCAACTTCCCGAGAAGGTTTCTGTTTCAGTAAAAATGCTTAATCATTCCTTCCACTTTCAGACAAGCTGCCGCAGTGCTGTGAGTAGCGGCTGAAAATTGCAGGCTAAGAGGTCATGGGTTTTATTTGTCAGATTTTTCGCCTGTGGCCGGTTTCTGCAAAGAGTTGGGTGTGCTGTGGGCTCAAATGGGAAGATTGAAAACCACACAGTCACATGCAATCCACTGAACGGATGCGACTGCCAAAGTACGAAGTTTCTGTCCGATACTGCAGGTCACTGTGTTTCTCGGGCCTGGTTTTGCTGGGATACAAATATGATTATAAAGAAAGAGTAATGTACAGTCCTGTCACTTTGGCTCACACCAGTGTAGCAGAACTCAACAAACTTTTCTCATCATTCTGATTGATTATCACAGAAGGACAAAAAACACCCTTTTATTATGTTTCTCTTTGCTTCAGTGTGCCAGACATGGTTGATACCACTCCCCCACCTCCTGCATCCATCGCCTTTAGCCACAACCCCTGTTCCAGCCTTAGAAAAGATTCCATCTAAACTGACTGAAAGATTACACGTGGTCCACAAAAGCGATTTCATAGCTTCAAAAACATTTGGTTGAAGTTACAGGTACATAGTATTTCCTATTTGTTTCGTGTACGAGTGACAGACAGAATTAAAGAAAATGAACAAGCCAAATTTGATCACGTAAATCTTTTGAAAACATAGTTGATTTTCACTTTCTTTTGCAAACATCTCTCTCTCTCTCTCTCTCTCTCTCTCTCTCTCTCTCTCTCTCTCTCTCTCTCTCTCACACACACACACACACACACACACACACACACAGAGAGAGAGAGAGAGAGAGAGAGAGAGAGAGAGAGACAGAGACAGAGACAGAGAGAGAGACAGAGACAGAGACAGAGACAGACAGAGAGAGAGAGAGAGAGAGAGAGAGAGAGAGAGAGAGAGAGAGAGAGAGAGAGACAGACAGAGAGACAGAGAGAGAGAGAGAGAGAGAGAGAGACAGAAGACAGAGGACAGAGAGAGACAGAGACAGAGACAGAGATAGAGACAGAGAAACAGACAGAGACACAGCGAGACAGAAATGAAATGACAAGCAGCTCCGCACAGCAGTAACATCATTGTCTCTCCCTTTCTGCTGCTTCTGTCAGAAAGCAGCGACAGCAGAACTCACTGCAGGTATAGTCTGTGGAGTCGACATCGTATCCCTTCTTGCACACACAGGTGGAGGTAGAGGCGTCACAGTCAGAACCGGCAGATGTACACGGCTTTGCAAAGTTGCAGGAACCCCCTGCCAGCTGTTCCTTAGGCTCTGGAATGGGATGGAAATGGTGAAATTTCGCCTGAATTAGTCTGGGTCTTTCGGGAAGTGCTCGCGAGTCTACGGAACAGCAGTTCTGATTTTCAAACAAATCCCTACCCCTCAAAAAAGGTCCTTGTTCATTTCGTTTTATTACTTTATTCATTTCGTACTATCATTCTGTTCATTTCGTTTTACTCTTTCTCTTTCCCCCCCCTAACCCCCCCCCCCCCCCCCCTCCCCATTCTGTCGTTTCTCTCTTGTAGTCTGTCTGTCCATATGTTATGATTTTGGAATGTTGCTCGTTAGCTGTCCAGTTATCATTAGTTGCTGACTGAGCCCCGAAAACTTGCAATCCTCCACACAACTGCGAGTTGGACATTTACCACATTCTTTAGACAAACTCACTCTCTCCACACTGACTCTCCTCTCTCTCTCTCTACCACATTTCTCTCTCTCTCCACTCACTCAGTCTCCACACTGACTGCAATTCACCCACAAAGACACAGACAGACCACTTACGCCACACACGCATACACACCACACACACACACACACACACACACACACACACGACACGGACAAGTAAACACGTAGGAGGTACTACACACACATGGCGAAAGGCATTCCGATGTTCACCACACTGACAAAAACTTGCAAACTGTGAAAAACCACTTACAACACTGATAAAACGCTTACCACACTGACAAACGGCTCATCACACCAAGAAATTACTAACACTTACAACCCACCCACATACTGAGAAACCATTTCCCACACTGAGAAATCTCTTATCACACTAGGAAACTGTTTATCAATCCTGACAAATCTCCACCCTACTAACAAACCACTTACCACACTGACAAACCACTTACCAAACTGACAAACCACTTATCACATTGATAAACCCACTTACCACACTGACAAACCACTTACCCACACTGACAAACCATTTACCACACTGATAAACCACTTACCACACTGACAAACACTTACCACACTGATAAAACCACTTTACCACACTGACAAACCACTTACAACACTGACAAACCACTTACCATACTGACAAACCACTTACCATACTGACAAACCACTTACCACATTGACAAACCATTTACCACACTGATAAACCATCACACCACACTGACAAACCACTTACCATACTGATAAACCCACTTACCACACTGACAAACCACTTACCACACTGACAAACCACGTACCAAAAACATTTACCACACTGACAAACCACTACCACACACTGACGAACCACTTACCACGCTGACAAAACCCCACACACTGACAAAACCACTTATCACACTGACAAACCACTTACCACACTGATAAACCACTTACCACACTGACAAACCACTTACTATACTGAAAACCACTCACCACACTGACAAACCACTTACCACACTGAGAAACCACTTTACCACACTGACAAACCACTTATCACTGTACTGATAAACCACCTATCATACTGAGACCCACTTATCACACTGAGAAACCACTTACCATACTGATAAATCGTTACCACACTGAGAAACTACTTATCACACTGACAAACCAATTTCCATACTGAGAAACTACTTAAAACACTGAAAAAAAAACGACTTATCACACTGAGAAACCACTTACTACACTGAAAAAACCACTTATCACACAGAAAAAAACACTTTCTATACTGAAAAAAAAAACACTCACTACACTGAGAAACCACTTACCACACTGAGAAACCACCATTTCACCACACTGAAAAACCACTTATCAAACGAAAAACCACTTACCACATACAGAAACCACGTACCACACAGAGACACCACTTAACCACACTCACCACACCGAGAAACTACTTACCACACTGAGAAACCACATATTACAGTGAGAAACCACTTATTACACTGACAAACCACTTAGCACACTGAAAAAAACACTTATCACCGAGAAATCACTTCGCACTGAGAAACCATTTACCACACTGAGAAACCGCTCACCACACTCAGAAAACCACTTAGCAAACTGAGAAACTGCTTACCGCATTGAGAACCACTTACCACACCGGGAAACCGCTTATCATACTGGCAAACCACTTAGCACACTGATAACCACTTAACACACCAAGAAACCACTTTGTACATTGAGAAACCTCTTACCACACCGACAAACCACTCACCACACCAAGAAACCACTTACCACACTTACCACACTGAAAAAAAAAAAAACTTACCGCATAGAGAAACCCACTTACCAACTGAGAAATCACTTACCACACTGAGAACCCCCTTACCACACTAAGAAAGCACTTACCACGCACGGAATTCGCTTACCCATGCGTGGAGAAGCCTCTTACCACAGCGATTGTACTGGATCCGACTAACCGACGAACTGCAGCGGCAGCGGGTATCAGAGCATAAGGCACCAGCCAGACACAGGTCGTGGTAGGAGGTGCAGTTGCTGCCTATTGCCAGGCCTGGAATGGTGGAGACATGAGAGAGTCCAGTTTGCTGTGAATATGGTTTCAGCGATGTGCCTCTGTGTGTGTGTGTGTGTGTGTGTGTGTGTGTGTGTGTGTGTGTGTGTGTGTGTGTGCGTGTGTGTGTGTGTGTGTGTGCTCTGTGTGTGTGTGTGTGTGTGTGTGTGTGTGTGTGTGTGTGTGTGTGTGTTTGTGTTGTGTTTCATTTCTTTCTTTGTGCTGTTTTTGATTCTTTCCCCTCATTGACCTCTGTCACGGGCAGAATAATGAAACAAGCGTGCAGTATGGCCTACTCTGGCACAAAAACAGGTTTCCAAGCTCTTTCGTGCGTGTTCTCAGTACACAAACAGTTTTAGACTAGCTAAACATGGCTTCAATCAATACACAGGCATCGGAACAAGAGGACGGAGGGGGGGAGGGAGGACAGGCATGTCCTTCCCCCTGAAAACAGTGTAAAGGGGGGTGGGGGTGGGGGCAGGGGAGGGGGAAGCAGCGCACCTTCTGGTCTCCTTAAGTTTCGGAGCCAAAAAATAAGGTAGGCTTGTTTGGGCGCGTTCCTATCCCCAACCCCACCGCTTTTAAACGAATTCGAAAGATGAGAGAAAAAAAAAAAAACTCTTCAAAAATTTGGCAAATGAGAGTCGTCTCCTTCCCCACCCCATTTGCGCCCCTTTTACAAGAATTTGCCCCCCCCCCCCCCCTCACCTCCCTCTTTCATGAAAACTGGGAAGATGAGTACCCCCCCCCCCCCCCCCCCAGTCCATCCCACTTTTATTTCTTAAAAGAATGAGAAGACTGCAGTGATATATTTTTTTTTTTTCCAGTTTCAGATCAGGCTGCTCCACCCCTCCCCACAGCAATACAAATCTTCTGATGGGATGAACCGACAGCCTCCCAGCCATCATCTACTGATAAGGAATCAAAAGGACTATGCATGGGGAAGACAGGCGGGGGAAGGGAAGTGCGGAAGCGAATGGGAGTAGGGGGTAGGGACATGTTTGAAATGTGTGCAGTCTACAAGTTTGTGTTTCGTTTTTCATTAATATACCTAAGCCATTAACACTGAACTTTTTTTTCAGGGATGTCAACACATAGGTAAAAGGTTCCATCCTTCGAAAGAAACAAACAATAACACAAACAATATCTACAAATCAACGACAAGAATAAC
>JADBJO010000501.1:198740-216240 GCA_016801955.1 Conus betulinus | reverse complement strand
TCACAGATTTAGCTTTCAGGCATTCTTCTGCTGTTCCTGTCTGTCTATCATGCAGATAACATGCATAACTTTACAACAAATAAAACAACAACAACAACAGCAACAACACAACAAAACCATTTATGCAAGTACACGGTTCACACGCATAAACCTACCTGCGTTGGCCTGGCAATACGCATGCATACATGAACACTCATATGCTTATCAACAGCGGCAGAAGATTGAGATAGAGAGAGAGGGAGGGGGAGGGTAGAAGAGAGGAAGTGCGGAGGGAGAGGGAGAAGTGTGCTGTGGAGTGTAATGGCACTGAAAACAATATATAAGGAATAAAGTGGGACCTTCACCACACACACACACACACACACACACACGCGCGCGCGCGCGCGCGCGCGCGCGTGCGCGCGCATGAATGCATGCATGCTCACAAGTTCGCACGCACAGACAGACAAACACACTCACGCACGCACGCACGCACGCACGCACGCACGCACGCACTGCACACACACACACACACACACACACACACACACACACACACACACACATCAATGGCGGGTCGAATATTACTGCTAGAATTTGTATTAAAACAATATAGTCTATGTTAAAGTAACTTTGAGAGGCTGTCGGAGCTTGTTTTCCTTTTCTTTTATATAACTCTAAAGTGATGGCTGGGTAGCCACACCCGTCGCTGTACCAGAATGGACACCTAGAGCGCAACGCCATAGTCTTCCGAGACTGAAGGATGCCTAGTACTATAAGTGATGGGTATAGTTTGATGTTTGGGGAAAGAGAGATCCACACAGGTACACCTGAAAATGCCTAACTAGTTTGAACATGTCTATCCCAGTACGTGGTAGCGTTCAGGTGTTGGAGTCTTCCCAACACTGGGCCGAGTACGTCAATATTCGACGGGGGTGGAGTGGGCCAGATCACCACGTACTCTGCATCTTTCACAGCTTTGCTGGAGGCTAGAGTGTTGGCAGGAGAAGCACGTTTAGAATCTATGGGGGGAGGGAATGGTGAGGAGGGTGGGGGTGGTAGGACTGCTATGTGTTAGAACGCCGTACTCAAAACCCTGGTGATCCTGGGTTGCGAGTTTGGATCTTCGCCGGACGGTTTGGGAACATGGGAATTTTTGCTTCAGAGTTAACACTGCTTCTGACTCCTTTTCTCGAAAAATCCCTTGGAATGAGACGATAAGCCAAAGTTCCACGCATACAATCTTGAACACACGTAACATCCCATCTACAGCTTTCGGAAGAGCAAGCCAGTTTGACCGTTGATATGGACACGTTTCACATAGCATTTATCCTGTGTGAAAAAAATGGAAAGCATGCGGAGACAAAAAAAAAAACGATTGAAATTGACTGAATGACACGGAAAACGACTGAATGTAGCGCCAGCAGGCAGCTCTTCAGTCGGCTCTACCGAGGTAGGCAGGTAGGATTGTAAAATGCTAAGAGCTTGGTCTCGAAGCTATGTGAGCACTCTTCATACTACTACTATTACTATTACTACTACTACCACTACTACTACCACCACTACTACTACTATTATTACTACTACTACTACTACTACTACTACTACTACTACTACTACTACTACTACTGATGGATAAATGAATTGATAACTAAGATGAGAGAATTAAAGGTCTTGTGGCTACGACTTAGCAGATGTCTTACCTACGCATTAGTCCAACGCGCTGGTCAGACCTTGAGTACCTACCTAACATTGGTGTGCCATTTTCATCATTATATGTGTGTGTGTGGTGGTGGGTGAGTGTACACATGTGCGTGTATGGATGTGTGGGCACGAGCATTTCATGTGCAGTGTGGCCTCAAAACTTAGCGGATGTGGTGTATATGGACTAGTCCGCACGCAGTGATGCCTCCTTGATGAGACTGAAACTGAAAGTACTACCACTACTACTACCACTACTACTACAACTGATGTAGCCGCTGTTCTGTAAATTGATTGAAAGGTGATTACATTTTCTTTCTTTTTTTCTCTCTCTTTTTCTCTTTTTTTTTTCTTTGGACTGTAGAAGAAACAAACAGGTGTGGAAGGGGCTGTGAGCTTGAAAAAAAAAAAACACAAAAAAAAAACAAAAAGAAACACGTTGTTGAATGCGCGTGTCCATTTAGTGCTCTAGCTGTGCTAATAGGAAGACACTGCTAACCAGTCTGTTCTCAACATGCCACTGCCACTTTATTTCCAGCACTCCCAGAACTCAGTACTCATGCATTTAATCTATGGCCCTTAACAACTGGATTAAGACTAAAAGCCCTTTGCTTCATGCTTTTGTCTAGATGGTATTGTCGACCTTTTCTTCTTTTCAGGATACAGCCTAACGCGGAACAAGAATATATGTCTTTGAAAGCCAGCTGTAAAGACTTTTGGATTGACGGCAAGTCCGCTGTGTGCTAGCGAAAGATCATGAGCAAAATATCACATGAAAACCTGGGTCTGAGTCTGTACAGCGGGGGATCACTGATAAACAAGCAGAACGGAGACTGCCCTGGAACAGAACCTTGAGGCACTCCTGTGTTTAAAATCTCACTGCATGAGAAGCGACTATTTCTTTAGATTTTATGTGTGTAATTGGTCAGCTAGGTTGCGGAGAGCAGTGTTTGGTCCTGGGGTTGTCATGTTTTCTAAAGTAGGTTTTTTGTTTGTTTGATCGATTTGACGGAACACCTTCTTAAAATAAACAAGATGCAAAGCATATAAACGAACTCCCAGTTTATCCTGAATACACGTGAGATATTCCATAAAGAGGAAAACCGTCTTGGGCTGGTGTACCGTTAGTAATGGCTATTTTGGTAAACATTGGCCATCATCTGTGACCTATAATGAACATACTGACAAATTTTTAGAAAGATCGGCCAAGTACTTTCCTAGATATTCCATAGAGAAGAAAACCATTATGGGCTGTTAGTAACGGCTATAACGGTAATCTAAAACGTCGGGCATCATCCATGACCCATAATGAACATAGCTACAGATTTTCAGAAATATTGGCTACGTACTTTCTAAGATATTCCATAAAAAGAACCGTTATAGCCGTCAGTCGCCCATAATGAACGTACCTTTTTTTTCAGAAAGATCGGCCGAGTCCTTTCTGATATATTCCATAAAGAAGAAAAACTGTCATGGGCAGTTAAAGCCGTTAGTAATGGCTATAACGGTAAACTAAAACATTGGGTATCATCCGTGACCCATAATGATCATATCTACAAATTTTCAGAATGATCGACAAAGTGCTTTCTGAGATATTCCATAAAGAAAAAAAAATCGTTATGGGCCGTTATAGCCGTTAGTAACGGCTATAACGGTAAAGTAAGACATCGGGCTTCATCCGTAACCCATAGCGAACATACTGCTAATTTTCACAAAGTTCGGCCAAATACTTTCTGAGATATTCCATAAAGAAGAAAAACCGTTACAGGCCGTTACTGCCGTCAGTAACGGCTATAACGGTAAACTAAAACATCGGGCATCATCCGTGACCCATAATGAACATACCTACAAATTTTCAGAAAGATCGGCCCAGTAGTTTTGTCTGAAGCGAGTGGAACACATTTTGCAACGGACGGACGGACGGACGGACGGACACACACACACACACACACACACACACACACACACACACACACACACACACACAGCATTTCTTCGTTCTCATTCTAAAGTACTCCCCGTTCTATAAGAACTGGGAGCACAAAAAAGGACAGCATCTGTGATTTTACTTTGCTTAATTACAGGTAATGTATCACACAGATAATATAAGACAATCAAACACTATGTTGATAGGACAAGCCCCGATGGATAGGTCTGGAACAGATTGTTGTTCTTCACATCCTACACTCTGCACACTCATGCTTCTACCGGACAAAGAGAGAGAATGACGGGGAGAGAAAGCGATACAGAAAGCGATAGAGAAATAAAGAGACAGACTGACAGACAGACACAGAAACAGAGAGAGAAAGAGGGAGCGATCGAGACAGTGAGAGAGAGAGAGAGAGAGAGAGAGAGAGAGAGAGAGAGGGGGGGGGGGCAAAACAGACAGACAAAGAGACAGACAGACAGGCAGAGACTCACTGCATTGAAACTTGTCGTCGCATTCTGCACCAGAGTGACAGTTTCCGACGTTATCGGCATGACAGCTCTGCCCCACTCTGAGTTCTAGAGGATATCAACAAATGGATTTTCGCCACTGCCATCTTTAGACTGACACGCCGTGATTCATGGATGCATATGAGACACATCTAGGATTCACTGTCTCCTAAACAATGCGCACAGAAAAAGCCAATTTTCAATTTGTGTTTGATCACTGTGACCCTTCCGCCCCCCCCCCCCCCCCCCCCCCCCCCCCCCCCCCCTCCCCCCCCCTCACTGGCATTACTCACATGCGCTTGTTCTTCTTTCCCCATACTCAGTAACAGGAGCAATCTATTGTCGTCATGTAGTTTTTGACCAGTGATATCCCCAGTACAGCATCAACAGGAGCAATCTATTGTCGTCATGTAGTTTTTGTTTGACCAGTGGTATCCCCAGTACAGCATCAACAGGAGCAATCTATTGTCGTCATGTAGTAGTTTTTGACCAGTGGTATCCCAGTACAGCATCAACAGGAGCAATCTATTGTCGTCATGTAGTTTTTGACCAGTGGTATCCCCAGTACAGCATCAACAGGAGCAATCTATTGTCGTCACGAGGCAGCCCACCACAGGAGACACTGCACTGAAATACTTCAGTGGTGTTCAGTGATGCCTGTTCTGATCCAGCACACACACACAGACCCCCTCTACTAAGCCTTTTTCTGGCGACGACAATTCGTCAGTCGCAGAATCACCGTGAATGAGTGTTCCCCTCCAGGGTACGCCAGCATGTCCCAACAGCAACAGTCCCCATGATCTTTCCAGTATCAACGACTGTGCAACGAACTCAAAGACAGGCTGGACTTGGACACTGAGGTCACCATGAGACGAGGGCATGAAGGTCAAGGAATCTAATGCTTTTCATAATAATCAGTGAGGATGAGGATTGATTAGATATGCTGTGGAGTCTCGATCAGGTCCGAGACGATATGACAGGACTTGTACTCTATTCTTTCTTGTAGAACACTTCCCGGTGTCTACTTGACCTGACGCAGACAGCAGGTGTCTGGTAAGGAAATATGTGCAACACTCTTAGAAATGAATCCACAAAGTACATGAAACTCGTCCATGTGATTCCAGTTCTTCAATGTGATCCCATAGCACACAGAACTCCCGACGGCAGTTGGTCGAGATCAACAAATGAATTCTCACAAATAAATGTCTCCGTTGGGTTTCGAACCTACGACCTGCCAGCCGTCGAGTCCATTCTGCTGATCGCTGCACCGCGGCGACAGCTGAACAGCAAAATCTTCACCAACAACTCTAGATGAAAAAAAAAAAAACTCAAAAAACCATACTGATGAACACACTGGAGGAAGTCGAACTTTCCTATCGGGTCCATTCCAAGCAAGAACAGCAGCTCAGCGTGTCTGGAAAACGTTGGTCTATTAGCCTCCCCCATGAGAATGGAATTCCTTAGGTCACTAGTGGTATGAACCCTGCTGTCTCGATGAGAGTCAGAAATCGTCATAGCATCAGACCTGTACAAAAAAACATTTCCCAGAACTAGCGTTTCAGATGGTTTTGCCGCCTTTAAAAACAAAACAAAACAAAACAAGAAAGACTTGAAATATAGAAAGAGAAAAAAAGGATAAGAAAGAAAAATAAACGAAGCGAAAGATCCAACGTTTATAAAACAAATGACAATGTTATGCAGCAGGCCAACACAAGTTCTGCTTTGATAATAATAATAATGATAATAATAATAATGATGATTATTTATGACGCTTAATCTCACATCATAAGCCCTAAGAGTTTACAAAAACCTAAAAGATTAAAGAAACATAACTGAAACCAATAAGAAGATGAATGTTGCAATAGGTACCATGCATATACAAAGAAGGGTGCATATCAACACACACACACACACACACACACACACACACACACATTAGAATTATCAGACAGCCAGTCGACCACACAGAGCTTTGGGGGGGGGGGGGGGGGGGGGGGGGGAGCTGTGAATCTTGCACAGGAAAGATGTCACACTACGAACTAATCTAACCATAAAAGACCGCTCTGAAAAAAAAAAACTGTCAAACAAACAAACACACCCCACGATATGGTCGCCATACTACTGACATCTTTCCGCATGTGAATTAAGCTGCATTGAGAGCACCCGCGTTCTCTTTAGTGTATCAATAACAGAGGAAACAAAAAGCGTAAAAAGATAATGAAAACGTTATACTGCCACAAAAAGCATGAAACGCCCCCATCTGGACCAAAAGATGCTGTAGAGTGCACAGCTAGTGTCTACACTGGACAGTGTGTGTACAAAATTTCGTTTCCTGATTTTGGCAGATAAGAAGAACACACAACTGTCACGTTGCCCAGGTAAGGGCCTATGAATAAAGAAGACACTCTTTCCATGATCATCCGGCAGGATACAGCGGAAGGAAGGTGCTTCCGGGAACAACAACAACAACAAAAAAGATCCTGGGGGAATACCTTGAAAGGCCGGTCTGGCTACAACACCTGTCATCAGCACTCCACGACTCAGGACGGAAAGCTGTGGAGCTCTCTGACTGCTCAGCGGGTTCGTCACGACACTCTGACGACCTCGCATCATGGTACGACTGTAAAGAGAGACAATGCAGGTTCGTGTGCGCTGAACATCAGGTGACATGATCCCTCACTTAGACCCAACTCCCACGGACACCGATATCACCAGCATGGAGTTCGAAGTAATGAAGACACAAAACTGCGAAGGAAGACTGATAAACAAAACTGCCTAGGGAGAGGCAGAAATCACACCATGCAGAGCTCATGGCCAAATGTAAACCGGCTTAAAAAAGCTGCTGAACTCACTGCTGTTGAACTGTCACTCGATATTGGAAATACGAGAACAAAGCGTTGAAATTTAGCTCCGATCCAAACAGTTCGTAGGACTTGCTGTGGTCCAATTGGCAGTGAAGTCTGTTGGCACAGAATACTGTCAACATCAAAATACTGAGCTGTGCCATAGACTGCAAAATAAGCATTCCCAGGGGGAAAAACACAAATAGAGGAGAGAAACATCAGGGATGATAATGGAAGAGTTATGTGTCC
Organism: Conus betulinus; assembly: GCA_016801955.1. Lineage (NCBI taxonomy): Eukaryota > Metazoa > Mollusca > Gastropoda > Neogastropoda > Conidae > Conus > Conus betulinus. Next base: position 209,032 of record JADBJO010000501.1, on the reverse strand, counting down.
CGAGAGTCTAGGAAGAATGCAGATCAGTCTAGGGGAGAGAACTGCGATTACACAAAGGCTTGCCTGTCATGCGATTGTCGCCGCTAACTCACTGTCGTGAGAACAAGAGCAGAGTGTAATACATGTTTCTTTCCATGTATCTTTCTTGCGCTTTTTCCATCCTACAATGTGGAGGGAGGGTAGTAACTGAAATGAAAACTGTGCCCATGAGTGGAATAGAACCCCTGCATGCTCAGCTCCCATTCCCTGCACATACGCAGATAGACCATCGCGTCCGACGGTGTAAGCTTCAACACTTGGTCTGTAACGTGCCCAGACACTTCAACATCAACAGATATTAACACACTAACTCTGCCAACAATCTATAAGACGTTCTGGAGGGAAACTCTCCTCCCCACATGGCATGTTCCTGACAAACGCCAAGCCATGACGTTCAAGACTCCAGCCCCAGTTCCTTAGCCTCACTCCCTTTTGAAACTCGTTGTCTCGTTCCCTCCCAATCCTAAGCCTCAGGCCTATGCGTTTGAACCAGAATTCATCCCAATATGGAATGCTGAAGTCAGACCCAGAGCTGCTCCCACTTGTATGATGGGAAAGAAGCTGGGGTTTAACGTCTGCAGACGATTCTGAATGAGGAAAAAGCACTGGCCTAACTGTTGGGTCAATATCAAATCTGTGACGAAGAAGAGAAAAGTAACTCTTTCATAGTAACAGCTGAACAGCTACGAGCCAAAGAAGAAGATATGAAAGACTGAAACGTAAACAGCAACTGCCGACAAAGAAATGGACCAAGAAACTGCATCTACACTGAACGAAAAACATGAACTTACATCTTAGACCTGCACTCCATCCCCCTAACGTACGGAATATGCTTAACAGACGTCATAATTACAGACACAACCATAACAGTCAGCATCTCAATTGATGAAACATTCATAACCCGCTGGATTAGTTTTGGACAAAATAGGCGTGCCGGACGAAGAGGGTGGCGGGGTGAAGAATTTTTTTTTTTTGAAGAATTTATATGGTATTATTTTTGGCTCCTTTTTGTTTATTTACTTATCTTTTGTTTGTTGTTGTTCTAGAATTCGTATTAAAGTTCTTTTCATCTACGGTTGAGTCTTTTATATGAAATCGAACAACAATTCCAAAACGTGCCGGCTTGTGCACATGTAAGTCATGGCAAAACGTGCGATTCTATGTCTTGTTGTGTGTAAATGGTTTACAATAGATACAATAATCATAAATGTGGTCGAATCAATGGCTGAAAAAATAAATAAGCACTCGCGCAGAGTACCTTACTGATACATTTTATTTAAGATACACATACACATACACATTCACATTCGTTAAATCCCCAAATAACCAGTTTGTCTCCACCTCCTGACTCTGCCCCCCCCCCCCCCCCCCCCCCCCCATCCTCTCATACCAACATACAGGTACGCATACCTACCATCAAAGTGGTGATGACTATTTGCATACTCCTACAAACACGTATATACAGATCAGTACACTGTACAACTGTCACGGGAATGTCAGATGTTAAAACTGCCCAGAAAACGACAGTGTAACAGCAAACCAACGTTCACCGAAAGGTCCCTACGGTTGACGTTGGTTGATGAATTAGCTGGAAGTTTGGCGACATCAAGCCACGAAGGAGAAGAATGTCAGTGATAAAAGCACTGAACAAACACCATGAGGCCGGTATGGGTTATGGGAGTCACAGTCAATGTCCAGCAGTCAATGCGTAGTGTGACAACCAAACCAAGCCACTCTAATGCGTTTTGCTTTCCAGGACCATTCGGTTTCCAATGTTTTCAGGTAATAGTTGCTTTGTCTTAGGAAAGTTGAGTCATGGGCATCATGTCGATGAAGCTGAGATGTGTTGGCGCCTCCGTTCACTAGGAGTTTGACACACCAACCAAGTGCCGGAATACACATGAACACGATTTGACAATCATCAATTTGAACAGTAGTTTTCCTTCTTACTACCACGTCTTTCTAAACAAAAATAGCCCAAAGCCCATCTTGGAATTACTCGGTGTCATCTGATAGTCTACGTAAACGAGGGATATGAACTCGACAGTAGCAATATGAATATACGTGTGGGTTCATATATCTTTCTCATAATTCTACACTGTAAAAATGAATGGGTATGGCACATGACACGGAGTGATATCGGATAGATTAATGGTTAAAAAAATCCACTCAACCACTGACACATACAAACTGACAAGTCTGAAACACAAATGCAACCAACATGTGACAAGCAAACCAGTAAGGTTGGAGGATAACAGCAACCGACGACACAGGCAGACAAACTAGCAAGCCTAAAAGCAAACGATGATGCCAGCAGACCTATTCGTCAAACCCCTAGCTATCTAACCGATCAAGGCATACTCACTACACAATCCTCGGTCACATATGGTGGACAGGACACAGGGTCTGGATATATTACAGGGCTTATTCACCTCTACCCCTGCACATCACACACGGGTTAGTCTGCATGTAGTTCATTGGATGTCACGTTACACGGGTAGGCATGCGACCCACATCAACAGTTCCCGTTATCAAAACACTCTCACTGCAATATCAACTTTCATCTCGCTGAGCTGTCTGTACTGAAATTGCTACCTGCACTTATGTTTTATTTCCTAGCATCCGAATTCTGCTCTCTCTCTCTCTCTCTCTCTCTCTCTCTCTCTCTCTCTCTCTCTCTCTCTCTCCTCTCTCTCTCTATCTATCTATCTATCTCCCAGTCACCTATTCTTTCATCATTACATTTAGCACCACCTGCACAGTGTATGATTACTAGTGTCACATGCATCATCATATCCAGTTACTTTGAAGTAGAGGGCAGGGAGGTGGGGGAGGAGATGGATCTGGTGGGATGGGTGGGCATAAAGGTGGGTGGAATAACGGTGTGTGTGTGTGTGTGTGTGTGTGTGTGTGTGTGTGTGTGTGTGTGTGTGTGTGTGTGTGTGTGTGGCGTAGGAGTTCTGCTTTTACTATAGCTGAATACAACTGCTATCCACTCTGTGCAAAGGGCTTAACTACAAACCAGACAATGGAATAAAACTCTCTCTCTCTCTCATTCACTTTGCTTGTGTGCTGCTAAAAGAAAATGAAAAATACTTTTTGAATACTGGTGAATAAATGGCGTGAACACAGACGAAACAAACAAACACAACCACCACAATTTCTAATATTCATTTTTCACTGTTACCAACAATAATACCGCAAAAAAAAAAACGTTTCTAGCCGTTAACAACGATGACGATGACATACTGATACTGAAGATGCATTTCTCCCTGTCTCCGACACTGACACCAGTCAACAATCATTCCACGACGTAGTCAACGATAACATATAGCCAACAATGATCTCTTGCTGTTGTCGACACAAACCTACAGTCATCGATTTATCGCAATACTGTCAGCACTGTGAACAATTATTTTCGTCTTGTCAACTCAAACATTATAGTCCAGAATCACCTCCCATTGCTAACGTCACTACCATCAGGATCTCCAACGCTGCGGCATGTGGAGCAAGGAAGCGAGATTGACTAAAAGGCGCAGATGACAGGGAGAGCACAGCAGACATTCCAGAACTGAAAAACCTTCCGCAGACCACCATGAAGAGTGGCATGAAATCGGAAGTAGTGCTCCACGCGGTTATCATAACAAACAATTTTGATTGAACTCACTGTGCCACATGAAAAAAAAAAATGGAGGATGTTTACAAGAAATAGACGTATACCTATCTAGCCAGCCGTCTGAGGGAATCTGACACTTCAGCCATGGTCTCAGCTACAGAGGGTGAAGCAAGAGGAGCTCTGGACTCATCTGTCTATGACTGCATGTATCAGCTCCAAATTTCCTCTTAGACGGGGGCCAGACCCCTAATGGCAATGACAACAGCAGCAGAATAGTATTCCAGCTGGATCTGATCAAGCAGAAACAAAAGTGAACTTCACAGGGCTTAAATTTCCCAATGTGGTATTACTGCTTCAAAGACACAGAGAGAGGGGAAACGAAGCCAAGCGAATGGCAGCAGAAAGCCTGCAGAAGATATATCAGTGTGGCTTCTCTAACAAACGCAAAGTCTGATACTTGTAGTTCATGCTAATCCTAAAGCTCCTCATGATTTGGATGCCGCCTGATCCCATGAAAGTGTGAAGAGTTTAGAGCCAAAACACGTGTATGAGTGGGAAGGAATGGAAGGGAGACGATAGAAGGCCGTTCAGCTCCCCCTAGAGTTTCTCCTTACAGTTTAAGAATCATCTTCCCACTATAAGCAACACTACCATCACAGTCATCAATTATGTTTCGGTGTCATCAGCAGAAAACAACGAGGAACAATTATCTCCCAGGTTTATCAACACTAACATTACACTCAGCAGTCACCTTAACTGTTGATATCATTACTATTCCACCATCACACACAAAGATCCAAGCCAGCAACAGTCTCAGGTTTAAATCAACAAAAACGTCATAAAAAAGCGATAACCCGCTGTGTTGTCAACACTTGAACCATCGTTAGTTATCATCCTCTGCTGTTATCAACACGACTGTCATAACCAGCAATCGTCTCTTGTTGTTTTCTGCACTAGCAGTACAGTCAGGAAACATCTGTTATTATCACCACAAATGTCACTGTCAACAATCATCTTGCACTGATGTCAACATAACATTCACAGTCAACAATCACACGCATCATCTATGCTTGTGGCCACAGTGTTAGGAGAACTTCAGAGATAACGCTTCCGTGTTTAACAGAAGGCGAGCGACACTCACGCCACAGTGGTTGAAGAACTCAATAGTGATACTTAAGTTGCAATGTCAACAGATGTCACGTGACACTTATGTCACAGTATTAACAGAGCAGTTACATTTCTGTCACAGTGTTAGGAGAACTCTACCAATAATCAGGTCTTAGCATTAGTGGCACTCTGTTGATGCCCAGGTCACAGTGTTACAAGTCTACCAATAATCAGGTCTTAGCATTAGTAGCACTCTGGTGATGCCAGGTCACAGTGTTAGAAGTCTACCATAAATCACGTCTTAGCAGCACTCTGGTGATGCCAGGTCACAGTGTTACAAGTCTACCAATAATCATGTCTTAGCAGCACTCTGGTGATGCCCAGGTCACAGTGTTACAAGTCTACCAATATCAGGTCTTAGCCCAGGTCACAGTGTTAGAAGTCTACCAATAATCAGGTCTTAGCAGCACTCTGGTGATGCCCAGGTCACAGTGTTAGAAGTCTACCAATGATCATGTCTTAGCAGCACTCTGTGATGCCCAGGTCACAGTGTTAGAAGTCTACCAATGATCACGTCTTAGCAGCACTCTGGTGATGCCCAGGTCACAGTGTTACAAAGTCTACCAATAATCACGTCTTAGCAGCACTCTGGTCTGGTGATGCCCAGGTCACAGTGTTACAAGTCTACCAATAATCATGTTTTAGCATCAGCAGCACTCTGGTGATGCCCAGGTCACAGTGTTAGAAGTCTACCAATAATCACGTCTTAGCAGCACTCTGGTGATGCCCAGGTCACAGTGTTTACAAGTCTACCAATAATCATGTTTTAGCATCAGCAGCACTCTGGTGATGCCCAGGTCACAGTGTTACAAGTCTACCAATAATCATGTCTTAGCAGCACTCTGGTGATGCCCAGGTCACAGTGTTAGAAGTCTACCAATAATCATGTTTTAGCATCAGCAGCACTCTGGTGATGCCCAGGTCACAGTGTTAGAAGTCTACCAATAATCATGTCTTAGCAGCACTCTGGTGATGCCCAGGTCACAGTGTTAGAACTCTACCAATAATCATGTCTTAGCATCAGCAGCACTCTGGTAATGCCCAGGTCACAGTGTTAACAGAAATCTACCGAAACTCGCGCCATTATGTAAAAAGAATTCTACCGAAACTCATGCCATAATTATCAGCAGAATTCGAGTAATACTTATGCCCTAAGCCTAAAGATTCTTATGTCACGATAATTAGCAGAGTCAGAGTTATTCTGGTATAACAGTGCTAGCAGAACTATAGCAATATTCAGTTCACTCTGGTCGCAGAACACTGGCGGTACTCATATCACACTGTTCGCGGATTTTTAATGACGGCAATGTTAAAGAGCTAGCAGATTTCTAATGATATTCTGGTCACCGAATTGGGTTTTTTTTCAGAATTTTTTTTAGTGATTCGGGTCACCGAATGTTTTTCTTTTCTTCTAATTTTTTTTTTTTTTTTTAGAAGTATGCTGACCCTCACGTCACTTTTGTTGTACAAGCTTCTGTGACGCAAATGTCGCAGTGTTAAGAGAACTGTACTAACACTCACGTCGCATTAACATCACTTTAACGATTCTTTTATTTCAGTGTTAGAAGAACACTGGCGATTCTCATTCCATTATGACTGCAGAGCTGTAGTGATAGGCCTACTGTCAATACTCATTTCCACTGTCGTAGAATCCTGGCAATACTCATGTCACAGTGCTAGCTGAACTCTGGCAACACTCATTGCATTGTAACTGCGTAACCCCAGCAATACTCATGCCACAGTGCTAGCTGAACTCTGGCAATACTCATTCCATGGTAACTCAGAATTCCAACAAAACTCATGCCACAGTGCTAGCTGAACTCTGGCAATACTCATTCCATTGACAGTTACACACTTCCTGTGATTCTCATACCACAGTGTCAGCTGAACTCTACGGATCACTCTGTTGCAAGGTCAGCACACAGTATGTGACTGCTATCAACACTCACGGCAGACAGCCCCAGGGTCAGCGGGGTCCTCACACACTGTGCCAGTCTGACAGTCCGGGACTGGTGGCTGCCGCACTTCTGACCCGCTTCCAGTCCTGCCGCAATGCAATGTTCGACGGTTCACACACAGACCGATGCTTGGCTACGCTGGACTGCGTGATCTCTCTCTCTCTCTCTCTCTCTCTCTCTCTCTCTCTCTCTCTCTCTCTCTCTCTCTCTCTCTCTCTCTCTCTCTCTCTCTCTCTCATTGATACTAACTTCGTAGAATAGTAACGGCATGTATGAAGAATGGCCAACCAAGCCAATATTTTTACCGTAAAAAAAAAAAAATCATTGTCATTATCTCTCCCTCCCTCGCTCCCTCTCCCCCCCCCCCCCCCCCCCCCCCCCCTCTCTCTCATCTAATATTAGCTTTGTAGAATAGTAACGGCATGTATGAAAAATGGCGAACTAAGCCAATACTTTTACCAAATCATTGTCATTGTTATATCTCTCTCTCTCTCTCTCTCTCTCTCCTCTCTGATATCTGCATGCTGACATAAAACAAAATCACAGTGCCTTGCATGGCTCTGCTATCACAGACTTTATTCCCCCTCCTCTACACCCCGTCCCCTCCACCGTTCCTCTCCTCCCCTCTTCTCCATGGCCTTGGATCACAACGAATCTGAGATTTAACTGCTTCCTAGCAGAGCAGATTTTTTTTTCTTTTAAGGAAAATATTTTTTATTCAAGTAAATTTATATAGTCAGCGTGGTGGAAAATAAAGGAAAGAAAAAGCAAATGGTAGAAATGAAAAAAAAGACGTATTAAACATAATGGTAATAGCAACATATATATACATATATATATATATATATATATATATATATATATATATTGTTAAAAAATAGTATGATAAAAGGAAGTCTTAAAAATCAACAGATCTGTTTCGAGCCAGCGCTCTCGTCAGGATGGTTTTGGGGCGCCTACTGCCGGTGTTATATGGCCTGATGTCACTGTTTGCACGTGCAGATTGGCTGCACGTATTGTTCGGTTTTTTGGGGTTGTTTACAGTTCAGGGTGCGTTTGCTGACAACGATTTCCATTTGTGCCTGCAGTTGTTTACTATTTCTACTTTAGTATTTAGGGTTGCTAAGTATGGTTTGCATAGTATTAACCATTTTTCTGTTGAACATAGGTTGCATCTTTTTGAAATGTTGTTGTATGGTGATGCCCTTTTTATGATTTTCCAGGATATGTTATAGTTTATTTTTTTTTGTCTTTAAGTCTCCAAAATATATTTGCTCAGTTCTGTTTGGTTTTTGTTTATGGTTTGCGTATCTGGTTTTGAAGTGATTCACTTCAAAAACCAGATACGCAAACCATAAACAGTCATTCAACAAAGAAAAATACAAAAACCAAACAGAACTGAGCAAATATATTTGGAGACTTAAGACAAAAAAAATAAACTATAACATATCCTGGAAAATCATAAAAAGGGCATCACCATACACAACATTTCAAAAAGATGCAACCTATGTTCAACAGAGAAAAAAATGGTTAATACTATGCAAACCATACTTAGCAACCCTAAATACTAAAGTAGAAATAGTAAACAACTGCAGGCACAAATGGAAATCGTTGTCAGCAAACGCACCCTGAACTGTAAACACCCCAAAAAAACCGAACAATACGTGCAGCCAATCCGCACGTGCAAACAGTGACATCAGGCCATATAACACCGGCAGTAGGCGCCCCAAAACCATCCTGACGAGAGCGCTGGCTCGAAACAGATCTGTTGATTTTTAAAACTTCCTTTTATCATACTATTTTTAACAGATGTTGCTCCCCAAGGGGTTTGAGCACCTTAAGATTTTTATTAGGCATTTTAGTAGTATTTATATATATATATATATATATATATATATGTGTATATATGTATATGTATGCATATATATATATATATATATATATATATATATATATATATATATATATATATATATAATAGTCACATAAAGTTTAAGCACAGTTTACATGTTTAATTCATTATCTTGTTCCAACGTACATTGAATTTCATTGGGATCGAATGAACGGTTGTTGATTTACAGACAATTAAACAGAGGATGGGTCGAAATCAAAGTTCGCAAAATCTGTTCAGTTCACAAAATCATTTCAATAGTGGGTGTGGCCACCGCCATTGGCGAGACATTCCACGCAGCGACTCCTCATCGAGTTGACCAGTGTTCTGATGACCCTCTGAGGGATTCTCTGCCATTCCAGTTGCAGCATTTGGAAGAGATCCTGGCGGTCTCTGGGAGGTGGATGGTTCTCCTTCACACGTCTCCCCAACTCATCCCACATATGCTCGATGGGATTGAGGTCGGGACTATACGCCGGGAAGATCATCCTGTTGATGCCGGCCTGCACAATGAAGTTTTCGGCCACCCGGGCCCTATGTGGCCGAGCATTGTCGTCTTGGAAGACTGCCATGGGTCCTATCCGTTGCATGGTCGGAACAACGAAAGGCGCCAGGATTTCATCCCGATAGCGGATGCCTGTGAGGTTTCCATCAATATAGAGTGGGTGTCTTGTGGTGGAGGCTGAAGGCACCCCATACCATAACAGATCCTCCCCCAAAGGCCCTGGTCTGGCGAACAGCTGCATCAATGTAACGTTCACCAACACGCCTCCAAACTCTAGTTCGGCCGTCATTGTGTTCAAGACTAAACCGCGACTCATCTGAAAAGAGGACCTGGGACCACTGTTGTTGGTTCCATCTCACATGACGATGGCAGAAAGCTCGGCGAGCCAGCCTATGGGCTGCTAGCAGTCGTGGTCGAACAGCTGGGCGACGTGATCTGAGGCCGAAGTGGTGAAGACGGTTTCGTATGGCTTGACGGCTGAGGATGGTGTTATTTGCCATACGAAGCTGCCTTTGGATGCTGCTGGTGGAAGTGGTATCCCGCTGCAATAGGGCCTGCCTCTCGATGAAACGATCTTCTCTGGGAGTAGTCTGCCTAGGCCGACCTGACCGACCGTGGCCTCTCTTCAACGCTGTTGGTCGCCCTAAAACGCTGATTCAGTCTAACAATAACTGAATGATGCACACCAAGTCGTCGCGCCACTTCAGCCTTTGCAATGCCATCTTGTATCCACGCAATCGCCCTGGTTTTGTCAAAGGTGCTAAGTTTTCTTCGTGGTGGCATGGTGAGAAAAGGGGCTGACAGTAACCAACCCCCCCGCGCTTAAACAGCCAAAAAAGGGGGCAAAACTCACTTGAGAGACTGCTCTTGCACGGGAAAAAAAATTTTTCATTTTACACATCTTGTGTCGCCAGCAAGCTTGATGCAAAACAGGCACAGTTAACGCAACTTTGCACTTTTTATCCCGCGCGGTAACGAGGTCACCAAGACCCCCGTGCGCACTACCAGTTGACACAGGCTGGATTACACACTGCTGTGTGAGATTCCATCATTGGTTGCCGCATAACAAAAAAAACAATGTTTTTTGAAGGGATGAATCAACCCCTGTGTGCAAAG
>JADBJO010000501.1:183740-196240 GCA_016801955.1 Conus betulinus | reverse complement strand
TCCTAGATCTTGCTGACTGGACCCCCTCTCATTTTGATGGAGGAATGTTTGTACAGTTGCAGAAACAAACAAACAAAAAACGAATCTGAATAATATAATTACTTTTCATGGAGTTTGTAATGGAACACCTTTGTTAACTTAGTTACACTACAGCAGCTGATCTCATTTCTCACCATTCAGCAGGACCACCGAACGCCTCACTCCCAACTTACTGCACACTTGCTTCTCATCGCAGATGGCGCCAGTCACACAGTCCGAGTCACGCTGACACGGCCACCCGGTCATGATGTCTGCACACATATTCACATTGCCGCCGAGTCGTCACTCGTGCTGCTGCTGGTTGACTCCTTTCTGTGTGGTGGTCCAAGTTTACGATACGGGCTACAAACTTACCTGACTACAAGGAGGAATAATTGCAAAGCGAGGTGAATGCAGGCGAAAACTGAAGCAAAATGAAGAAAGAGTTACTAGCCTGCACTCGTTTTTTTTTTCCCACCACCACCACCAGCTCGATATAAGTGCGTGTGAATGGGCGATATATAAAAGTGAATGATCACTGTCGCGTGTGGACAGTGAGAGGTAAGGCTACAGATCTGATATGAGAACTACTACCTTCACACGCCCCACATCACTTGTTCTCATCGAGAAAACAGTGATTTTTAAAGGACTGACTACAATTTTGAACTGGGAAAAAAAGATCATTACCGGTGTTGTTTCGTAGTCATTCGTGTCTTGAGTTTTTGGTATGATATGGTGGTCAAATGTGATGACTAAGAATGCAGTTGTGACTTATGAGAACCGGTCACCGTGACATGAAATCAGGTCAGTGTGACTCTCGGGTATACGCACTGAAATCATAGGTATCAGGGCACAATATGGAGGCGTTTTAAGAATTTCATTTTACAAAGACGCTGCATGCTGGAATCCAGAATGACTGTCGCAATTAGCTGTCTTTCACTGCTCAAAGCCTGCTGGGGTCTTTTATTTATCTCCTCCTTTCTCTCTTTTTATTTTTGCTCCTTTTCCCCAGGGAGTGTGTGTGTGTGTGTGTGTGGTGGGGGGGGGGGGGGGGGGGAGGGGGGGGGGGGGGGGGGGGGGTTAAACTCATTATCTGATATCTGAACACCATCAAATCCAAGGACAAAACATATGTATCTTAGGGGGCTGGAATACTTCAGTGGTAGAACGCCGGACTCGTAATCTTGGTGATCCTGGGGTTGCGGGTTCGAATCTCCGCCGGGCCAAAGAGATAGCAGGATTAGATCATGATTTAGTTCTAGTTACTCGACAAGAACCACGGATTTATTGCATAAACTTTTTAGGATTTGTAAATGGGCAATACAATAAGCTTGCGAAATCCGCCTGCATGTAGATTGGTCAACAAACAGCTTCACGTCTCGACTTGCGTTCTTTCCTTCCTCTTTGACCAAATGGAGAGCATCCTTACCCATAAAAGGGGAGGGAGGGGAGGGGAGCTGTTTCCAAAGAGATAGCAGGATTAGATCAAGATTTAGTGCTAGTTACTCGACAGGAACCACTATTTTGCAGAAGACAAGAATCAGACCCCTATCAGCTAATGCACTTTTAAGTCGTGGTATTGTATGCCGTAATTAAACAGTAAGTAGACCCTTTTGAAGCCAATCAACTTTAATATCACTGAAACTGTGAAATATGCATGTATCTGTACGCACCACACGGAACAAGGAAGCAAACGACTAAACTCACGGCAGGTGTAGTCGCTGGAATCCGCATCAAAGCCGTCCTTACAGCGACAGACGGAGACATTGGACCGCCCGGACGCTGCATCACAGAAAGCTCTGGGGTCGCTGCAATGGTCAGTGCACTGGCCGCCGACTGTCGCGGGTTTGGGTTCTGAAACGCACACACACACACACACACACACACACGGTGTGATGCGTTTGGATGTGCACATATTATGGAAGTTTACTATGTGGGCAGATGAACGGGGTTAGGTTGGTACATTGTTATATATTGAACTGCAAAACTTTATCGTTACGAGTCCTCGTAGGGATATAGGGCAGGGGGGTGAGGAGGGGATGGGGAGAGTGGGGGGGGGGGGGGGGTGATGATTTCAGCACCAATTTTATCCCTGCGCACTGGAACTGCCTTGTAGGATAGTTCCTCTTTCCTGTCGCTTCTTTGACTTGGTCTCTTTTCTTTCCTTCTTTTTTTTCTTTCTTTGTTGTTGTTGTTGTTGATCTCTCTCTACAGTTGTCCAGTCTTTCAGCCTTTGTCGCCAGTTTTACTGTCTTATCTCGAGAAGAGGGACACGGCACTCTTTTCCTTTGTTACGATTCTATGAATTGCCATCTTAAAAAAATATATGTATATGGTGAGAGTGTATGGTAACGCTGTGCATAATCGAGCGTGGAAACTAGCTGCCCATTCCGTAGTGTCTGTTTTCCTGTTTAGAGTTTTACGCTTTCTTCTGGAATTTCAGTGTCTTCATTACTGTTCTTATTTTGAAGTGGGAGAATAATAAGGGAGATGTGTGACACTCCTCAGCAGGCCTAGTTTCACCTGGCCTTAGGATGTCAATGGATTTGTTATCATGTGATAACACATCTAATGTATCTTGTTTGTAAAATTAGTTTGTGTGTGTGTGTGTGGGGGGGGGGGGGGGGGGGGGGGGGGGGGTAAGGGGTGGGTGGGTAAGGAACTTCGTAAGCGCTCAGGGCTGTTTATTGATATAGCGCCTCATTCCGACACCCCGTCCACAGCCACAGCCCGGGCGGCCCCGCCACAGCCCCGACACCGGCAATCCACAGGGAGCAGTCAATGTCAAGTCGTCAAGAGGCAACCCACCGGAGGAGACACTGCACTGCTGCCGAGTCACTTCAGTGGTGTTCAGTGGCGCCTGTTCTGATCTAACATACGCAGGACACCACCTACTAAGCCCCCTACTGACGACAATAATTGCTTAGTTGCGGAGCCGGCGTGAGTGAGCTCTCCCCCCGGAGGGCGCCACCACGTCCGTCCAACGACAGCCCCCATGGACTCGCCGATACCGGTGACCCGGACGGAACCAAACCAAGGCCACAGACGTGGAGAGGACATCGAAATTGAGGTCACCATGAGAGCAGGGCATGAAGGGCCACAGAATTTGAGACTTTTTTTTTTTAATGCTGATCGATGAGAATGAGGATGATGATTAAGATGATGCTACGGATTTCCATTTCGGTCTGAGACTACATGACAGGGCTGTACTCTACGCTTCCTTTCATAATATATCCCGGCGTCAACCAGGCCCGAGAGATACAGACACCTGCAGTGTTGGTCAGGAAATTTGAGCAACACTCTCAGAAACGCATCCATTAAGTGGATGAAAAACTCGACTGTGTGGTCCCAGTCTTCCAAACTGAGCCCGCAGCAAACTCAACTCTGGGTAGGAGCCGGTCGGGGCAGAAAAAAATCCACATGACTTCTGATGGGATTCGAACCCACGACCTCCCAGCCGGGAGTTCGCGACGCTAACCACTTCGCTACGACTGAATGAAAACGCCAGCTAGCAGCTCTACAGTCGGCACTACCCACGTAGGCAGCCCCGTTGTGTAAGCGAGTGTTGATTGTAAAGCGCTTAGAGCTTGGTCTAGGCGCTATATAAGTATTCATTATTATAATCATTATTAAATGTGGTCACTGGGACCACTATTTAAAGAAGCTGATCAGATTCGTGATCTTCCTGACCCTGGATTGTGGGCTGGAATCCCCGCTGGGCAGTTTTGGTGCAGAGAGGAAGGGAGTGGGGTGGGGGGTCCCTCGGAGTTAACACTGATGTTGACTCCATTTTCCGAAAAGTCCTTCGAATGAGACAATGTACCGAGGTTCCGTGTGTGAAACGCAAGCACAACATCTTGCATGCAGCTTTCGGAAGAGAAGATCAGCTTGGCTGTTGGTATGGATGAAAAAGTATACATGTAGCATGCACCCTCTGTAAAAATTGGAAAGAATGAGTGAAATATTGAGTGACTGTGGGCCCCGCCGCTAACATCCGACCGTAAGCTAACAGCAATGCACACCCCCTTGAAGATGTAGCCTATTCATTCTTTCCCACAGCCGCGCGCATGGTACGTGTTGTCCGTCACAGAGCCAGTACCAGCTACCGCGTGCCTGCAGCAAAAATTCCCACGCTGGGGGGAGATTCTGTTTGCCGAATTTAGCGGCCTGCGGCCTGTCTCTCTCTTTCTATATACTGACATTGACATGCCGGTTCCCATTGAAAGCACGTACAGCAGAGATACGGTACGCATTCACTCATCAGGTGGGGGAGGGTGCATGGCTGTAGTTTATTCCAGACATCGCAGTTCCTTTTAAACAGCCTTTCAATGGAGGAGCTTCCAAACTCATTGCGTAAAGTACTGTGCACATAATTGTGAGTTATCGACAAAAGTGCCAAAAATAAATGCACAACGCTCTGTTTGGGGGCTACTGTAAGGATACGGTGCTGAAATGTACGCTGACGAAAACTATATAAAAAAAAAAAGCAAAAGCAAATAAAGACAAAAGAAGACAAAAAAGAAGAAAAAGAAAATTGACAGAACGTAATGAAGTTGCCGACATTGCATACCAATGCGCTTACTCGCACACACACGCACTCACTCACTCACACACACACACACACACACACACACACACACACACACACACACACACACACCATACCATAGAAAGACGTTGATATTTATCGCCGAGCCTTCCTCTCTGCCTCTCTCTCTCTCTGTTGTTATATATATTGGGTATTTATATAACGCCTATCCTCGGTCACAAACCAAGCTCTAAGCGCTTTACAATAAACACACTACCTCACTCACTCTGTCTTCGTCTCAGCCCCCGTACCACAGAAAGGGCCAACCAATGTTGATTTAAACTTACACCCACTGTCCCTCTCGCTCCCCCCCCCCCCCCTCCCCCTTCACCTCCCGTTTCTCTTTCCCCTTCATCCTATCTCCCGATTCTTGGCCCCTTTCCTGGCCCCCTTCCAACACCCCCCCCCCCTCCCCCCCTCCATCTCTGCCTAACCACCATGCTTAACGTACAAGTGAGTTCGAAGTCCTATCGGCCGGAGGTCCTTTAATTACATGGTGTGCCAGACCGATGGCTGTAGTTCTGGTGGCAGGCTGTCTGGTCATTGGCAGAAGTCTTGGGCTTGGTTGCTGACGGGCGTTATCCTATATTGTTTGGCTTTTCATCCCAGACTGGAGTCTAGGTCCTTCTTTTCCCTGCTGAATGGTGTCCAGCTCTTTGTTCTGGTTCCTTGCGATGTCCACCTTCCACCTCTCCTGTCGCCTTCTCCCCTTTATCGCAGTCACTTCTACCTCTCTCATAGTCATCCTCTCTACTTTTCTGAGTCTCTGCCTCTGTCTCTGTCTCTCTCCCCCTGTGACATTCTGTGTGTGTGTGTGTGTGTGTGTGTGTGTGTGTGTGTGTGTGTGTGTGTGTGTGTGCGCGCGCGCGCGCTCGTGCGTGTCACTCTGTGTGTGTGTGTGTGTGTGTGTGTGTGTGTGTGTGTGTGTGTTTTTGAGGCTCTCTATCCCTCTGTCTGACTCTCTGTCTCTCTCATATTCTCTCTCTCTCTCTCTCTCTCTCTCTCTCTCTCTCTCTCTCTCTCTCTCGTTCTCTCTCTCTCTCTCTCTCGCTCTCTCTCTCTCTCTCTTCTCCAGTTCTCACCACAAAACAGCGTGGTAGGTACGGCGATGTCTTCATTGCAAATGCACGCCCGGTTGACACAGTCCGCCCCGGCTAAGCACTCCGATAGCTCGTTGCAGGTGGAGAATTGCCGCTTTTCTGTCAGACACAAGCGCAGGCGTATGTTAAGTGGGGGCCCACGTTGTCGTTTTTACACTCACATGTGCAACAAAGCAAGTGTATGCAACCTACAAGTTTCTCACGCGCGCGCGCGCGCGCGCGCGTGTATGCGTGTGTGTGTGTGTGTGTGTGTGTGTGTGTGTGTGTACGTGTGTGTGTGTGCGCGCGCGCGCGCGCGTGTGTGTTTATCATCTCTGCAGGAGCATGTGATCAAATGGTAAAAGGCTGGGAATCTGTAATGAAAGATTTCAGTCATATTTTCAAATACTCTTGAACTGACAGTTCTCAAAAATTGTAATGTAATCAGCTACTTTATGTGTCGGTAAAGATTCGTTAAATGAGATTCTATGCAAATATTGCAAAGAAAACATTCACCAACATGTTATCAATAAAGGACCATTTAATGCAAGATAACATAAATACACGTCTCATTAACTGTAGAATAAAACCCAGCAACATATGATTGTCTCGCCAAATGAACAGCAAAGTTATAGAGTGTATCATGTACAGCTCTTACACAGGCATGTAAGGTGAACGAGCAAGAGAAGCACTAGCATATAATCACCCTTTGTCTCAATATGTGTTACGGGGAAAAAGCTGCGGGCACTTTGGATGCGGAACAGCCGATATAACGCGTGCGAGCACGATTTGTTTTCAACAAAAAGCCCAAACCGCAGTGAATTCTAGAAATGCTCAGACTGAAAGGACAAAAAAAAGCTGATAAACTCGTTAGTCTTCGTGACAGCTTTATGCATGCGCTGATGAAGGTCACTAAAGAACACCACAGTGGCCTTCAAAATAGTACTGTCCTATGTTCGCCTTGTTTGTTGCTTGAAATTCACTCAGCACTCTCGCTTGAATGCACTCCAACGCCGTCATTATGTAAACGCCGTCAGATTATCAAAAAGCTATACCTGTATACCAAAACTCGTTTTGAAAAAGACACGTGGAATCTCCTTTTGGGAGTTTCCAGAACTTGAGACTGCAAGCGCCCACAACAGTGAGTGGTTCTTCATGCTTAGGTTCCTTCATCTGCTTGTACTTGTAGTGAATCAAGCACGTGAAGCCAATCAAAGCAGCAAATTCATCAGATTCACGATTTTGGCAACCGTTACCAAACAATACCAAGATGTCGTACATTCTGTCTTAATGTATGCATCAAACAAAAATCGGATAATCGTGGATACCAAATCTGAAATACAACCATGAAAGCAAATATAAGTCGTCTGGCCATTACATCTATAAAAAGACGCCGACGAATATTTCTTTTAAAGTCTGAACGAAAAAGTAAACGTTAACGTGACATAAGACTCTTTTTCTTCAAGCTATGAATTACCGGCCGGCGGTACGGAAATTTTCTCGGATAGTACTCCAGTTACCAAACATGCTGGCGTTCACTGGCGAAGTTACTCACTGCAGTGCTGGAAGTTGTCACAGATTAGCCCAGGCACGCAGTCGGATTGCTTGGCACAACGTCCTCCAATCGTCACTTCTGCAAGAGTCAACACAGCTTTCAGTGTGTGTGTGTGTGTGTGTGTGTGTGTGTGTGTGTGTGTGTGTGCTCAGTCCATACAAGGAGGGGAAAGAACACGTCCTCACTCGCTCTATCTGCCATATATGTTGCAGGTTGAATAACTTTGAAAGTTTCAGATAAGCATACATCATCTTAATCAAAGAAAGTGACAAATCGGAAAAAAGTGATGTTGGCATGGATGGAAGGACAAAGGTTAGCCAGGGCTTGGAGGGAGGGAGACAGAGGGGTAGGGTAGATACTTGGAGCAGAGATCGCGGCTTATGGGCAAGAGTTATCACATGACTGACATACAGGTTATTGCCCAGCGCTCTGGTCAAGTTTTTGTGTGCACTTAATATATTGCCTGTGTGAATGGGCGGGGATGTGAGAGTGATGGGATAAGGGAAGGGGATGGGGGATGGAGGGGGTGGGGGTGGGGTGGGGGTGGGGGCAAAGTTTGTCTATAAACTGCAGCAAACGTTTGCAAGATCGATTACCAATTCGTCGTTCGATGCTAGAATATATAGAATTTAAAAAAAATCGAGTTTTGATCAAATAAATTGAGAGATCACAGATGCGCCAAAATAAGTGCGCAGGTCTTCAACATGTAAATGGCATCTCCGTAAGGCATACTCAGAACTATTCCTTACAACGTACAAGAAAAATCAAGAAAAGCAGCAACAACAATAACAACAATAGCAAAAAAAACCAAAAAACCAAAAAAAAAACAAACAAACAAAAAAAACGCACGTGGGAGAAGAGATAGGGAAAGTGGTAAGCCAAGTAAGGTACGTCGCTAATCATGATGTTTTGCTGGCAAATGCAACACAGTATTTCATTGTATATTTTAATTTACAACTTGGTCCCATCTCAGTCTTGCCAAAGCTACTTGAAAGAAGTTTCATTGATTGAGAGAAAATGTACAGAATCCTAAAAAAAAACCAGTACAGAAAGACTTTTAATATTTTTTTTATGTGAAATATGCAGTGCTTCTCTTATACACAAAATAGATCACATTTACAGACCATTACAGGACTACAAATACAAATATTGAACAATAAAAGACGACAAAAAAAACAAGGAGGAATAACCGTAGTTTTATATTGTGCGTGACACTTCTTCTCAGGGATTGATTATTCAGCAAAAATTATTTTATGTTTAATTTCCATTCAGAGTTATGTGTGTGTTCTTCTGTAATGGTTCAAATACATATGTGAACACGCTGGCTAAGTATACGTGCGCGCAGCAGAATCACACACGGCACATACACATCGCCAAGCAAAAATAAAGCACTGTCTTTATGGTGAGAAATGGTAGTGCACCAAGTCAAATTTTCTTTTCAAAAATCATTCCCAATTTCTTTACCGTTACTTTGAAGGAAATTATCCATAGATTGAAAAAAAAGAAGCTTTTTTAAGGTCTGTTTTACCCACCGTTGCCATGGAAACCATCCAGTATGGCCGCCAAACAAAAAAAACTTGTTATCGAGTTTGTGTGATAAGAAATTGGACATAGACTTTTGCTGTTTGTACATTATTCATATTCGTTTATCTTCAAGAGAGGTTTTTTTACCATACAGGCCCAATTGTTTTTTTTTTAAAAAAAAAATCCTAAAAGTGAACTTTTTTTAACGTATATATTTACAAATATCAACATACATGCAACAAAATCAAAGAAAAATAAAATCCTTCTTTAGAAATAAAGATAAAAGCACCTAAAAGCAGCATGCCAAAGGGGAACAGTCTACTACTCCACATAAATGAACAAACCTCACATGAATGTCAGTGTGTATATGCTGTGAAATGCGGGTTTGAGAAAATGAGAAAGAAAGAAAGAAAGACAAGAACATTTTTACCTTGGGTCTTGTCCCTCCTTCATTGCATTTTTTTTTTCATTTTTCTGGTCATTTGATAGGCTATTGAATAAGATCATCCGATAAAACTGTGTTTAAAGGTGCAGAATCAGTCAAATACAAAAAATCGAAAATGTGAACGTTTGTAATGAAATATTGCTGCCGTGACTAAAGAACTTTTCAAGTTTTCATAGGGTGTATGACCATTTCAGCAGATTATTTTTAAAATGTACACACACACACACACACACACACACACACACACACACACACACACACACACACAATACTTACTGCATATCCAGTGCTTGTTTGACGGTGACGCAATGTTGAGGTCATGCACAACAGTCGATAGTTTTCACACGCCTTTCCAAGCTTCACACCTGTAACGACAAAATTCAACAGCATCGCGATCTACTTATGATTTAGCTCTTAGACGAAAGACCCTTTCATCTGTGGGTATTAGTTATGACTGCGACCGTCAGTTACATTAGAAACACTATATGCAACTGCTAAAATAACTTCAACTAGAAGAGCATTCATGAAGTCATAGACCTCTGTACTGACTGAACTTTGAACCCCGCTCTTTGAACGAAAGCGAGATTTTTTCCCCCTGCCAACGGAAGTGTAATTGTTATAGAGTGAGTTACTTCCCATGCACTTTTCTTTTTAATTATTATTTTTGTGACACAGACAATATGAAGTGTTAGCGTTCACATTCTGGAAAAATAAATTCTATGCTCTATGTTTTCATACATTCCTATCATCTCGACGGTAAATTCACAGAAATCATTTTCAGTAATTCTTTTTTTATGTAATCCCGCTGAACAAATCTTATACTTGTGATTTGACAAAATTGTGTCCCTTGAATTTACTGCCAATAGTAGGTAAAAGATTTATGCACAAATCAACATCCATTTTTCTGCCTTGTATTGTTACAATCTGTCTCACAGTTTTCTGCGAATTGTTACAATCTGTCCCACAGTTTTCTGCGAATTGAAATTAATAATAACCCTACTGAACAATCAAGGCTCACTGTAATGGGTTCTTTCCTGTGTCCCACTTCATCTTTTGATGGTGTTGGCTTAGGACTTAAAACTACTGCGTCCTATTAACGAAGAACAAACAAACAAATTACTAAACAAAGAAAACGCGTTTCAACTTATTTGGTTTCCTTCAGTAACGTACGACTTCTGATACAAATACGTTTATGGATCCTTTCTGAAAGTGGAAAGGGGTGGATTACCTCGAAGAAATGATGGTAAACTGTTCCATATTTTAGCGCATTGAAAGCGAAAGGATATTTGATCAGCAGAATTTAAATTGTTGTTCGGAGGTTTGAGAAGTTTCTTTCTGCCTGAGCAAAGAATGCGTAAAAGCAAATAGGATGTAAGTTTTTTTTTTTGTTTCTCTCTCTCTCTCTTCAGACACAAAAGTTGGAAGTGTTATTGAATGTCTACGAAACAAATTATGGGATTAGCTCATCATCAGCTTTCCGAAAACTAAACAACAACAAAATTATCATGAATCAAAAGAAATTCTGAATAAAAGAAACGTATCCACTTTACTCCTCTCTTCAAGTTCTTACACTGGTTTCCTGTGGAAGCTTAAATTGAGTCCCAAATCGCTACGTTAGCATTCAAATATTTCAGTAACACACTTCCCACGTATTTCATTCGAGTATGATCCCAAACTCACTCTCTCTCTCTCTCTCTCTCACACACAGAGGGAAAACTCACGGCAAGTGGATTTATCACAGACGGAGTCTGGGTGGCAGTGAGCAGCGTCTTCACCATTGCAGGTATTCCCGATCGTGATCTCTGGTAAACACACAGGGCAACACACAGGCACAAGGGGCAAACACACAGGGCAACACATAGGCACACAGGTTAACACACAGGTCAACACGCAGGTTAACACATAGGCACACAGGTCAACACATAGGTATACAGGTCAGCACACAGGTTAACACATAGGCACACAGGTCAGCACATAGGCACACGGATGTCAACACAAAGGCACACAGGTCAACACACAGGCACACAGGTCAACACATAGGCATACAAGGCAACACATAGGCACACAGGTCAACACATAAACACACAGGTCAGCACATAGGCACACATGCTAACACATCGGCACACAGGTCAACACATAGGCACACAGGTTAACACAAAGGCGTACGGGTCAACATATAGGCACACATGCTAACACATAAGCACACAGGTCAACACACAGGCTAACACATCGGCACACAGGCTAACACATAGCCACACAGGCGGAATATATTTCACATCGTGCTGAGGAGTAGCAGCGACGGCGAAGGCACTGGAAGCACTGTCACTATTGTATAGCTCAGTGCAATCTGTCGAAACTTATATCTATCCGTTTTGTGACAATATAAAACTGCTTTTTTTTTCCTGGTTTACACACACACACACACACACACACACACACACACACACACACACACACACACACACACACACACACACACACACACACACACACACACACACACACACACACACACACACACACACACACACACACACGCATACGCACACACACACACTGAGGAACACGTCCCTATGCACTCGCATACACCCACACACTCACAAACTTACACACAAAATGCACAACGTCATATGAACACACACATTCTTGGCTACACCCAATATATAGTGACTCTCTGTCTGTCTGTCTGTCTCTGTCTGTCTGTCTGTCTCTCTCCGCTCTCCGCGCGCGCGCGCGCGCGTGTGTGTGTGTGTGTGTGTGTGAACTTTATGCAATAAAATCCAGTGTGATACACACTACAACACCAAACTTTGCCTTGTGATAATGACAGTGAGTGAAGGTAGTAATCTACCAACTCACTGCAATAACCATTCACACAGGTGGAGTCGGACCTGCAGAACACATTGTTAGCTTCGGGATGGCATGTTCCCCCAGGCATTTGCTGTCCCGGGCGAAGAACTGGAACAAAACAGCAGAACGAAAGGCCGCATATTCTCTCTCTCTCTCTCTCTCTCTCTCTCTCTCTCTCTCTCTCTCTCATATGAAAGACCAATCTCTCTCTCTCTCTCTCTCTCTCTCTCTCTCTCTCTCTCTCTCTCTCTCTCTGTCTCTGCTAAATAAACAATGATATAGGGCTGGTGTGTTATGTATAGAGTTGAAGGGGGAGACAAACAAAGAGGAAAAATATAGTAATACCAGATTTTAGATAAGAAGATCTACATACTGATATGACAAGAAGCTCTGCTCATTTGGTTTTGCAAAAACATTCAAATATACGAGAAGCTTTTTTTT
>JADBJO010000501.1:146240-178740 GCA_016801955.1 Conus betulinus | reverse complement strand
GAAACGATTTCTGAATCGGCAGACAGACCAGATTTACTTTCAAACTGCCTGGCTAATACGAGCAAAACCAAATCCGTTTTTAATGAGATTTTTTTTTTTTAACATTATTTATGCAAGTGTTCTTCTCCTCTGCCTGTTATTGTGGGAGCACTTTATATGCCGCCCTATAAGATCTTGTCACTGGTAACAATAATTTTAACCAGCATCTGATTCAAAAATAGCTCTTTCGATTCTCAGTGGATACCGAGTTCATGTTTACATTCTTATACAGCCGACCACTCAGACCCCTGTTCAAACTCGCACATGAAAAGATGTCACGATACAAAAACATGTCAGACCATCGACAATAAAAAGAGAGAGAAAAAAAATCCCTGAAAAACAAACATGGTTGCTAACTTAGGAACACCTTAGGACATATAGCATTAGCGTGTGCTGACAGTCCCAGGCATTTCCTTTGATACTTTCGGTCCCATTTAAAAAAGAAAAAATTAAAAATGAAAAAAAATTCAAATGTCACGAAATATATACAACAGGCCATATTGGCAAACGAACCTCGCAGAATGGGCATTTAGAGTCCAGTCTGGATGGTGTGTACACTTTTTAACTACTACCTAATTATCAGAGAACAACAAATAACTGGCATGGCATAAAGTGCTATCAGAGAGGGGGAAAAGGATTCACAAGAGTTTCCAGAACAATGACAGAATTGTCCATGAAGGAAGAAAGCAGGGAGATGACAGTAAAGAAAGATAAACATGGATAAACAACAAAAAAAAGGCTAGTCAACCTCTCTCTCTCTGTATATGAACATAAATAAACATTACAAACAAACAAATAGTTAGATAAATAGATACATGGATAGATAGATAGATGGATAGATAGATAGTGTGTGTGTGTGTGTGTGTGTGTGTGTGTGTGTGTGTGTGTGTGTGTGTGTGTGTGTGTTGGCATATATAATATACCCACACTTCCTAAATTCTCTCTTGTCGTTCTTCACCCACTCTCTTTCTCTCCCCGTCCGTTCTATCGCCCTAACTAACCCCCATCCCCTCCTCGCCCGCCCAGGCCCCTCGACATTCTAATGTGCGCGCATTCACATTGGGTGACGTCAACTGATCATCAACAACACTTTCAACACTTTCATTCCATTTCCTTTCAAGCCAGTCACATCCTCCATTTCTTCCTACCTGATTCGTAGACTTGAAATTCGCATAAGTGCAAGGGTGCGGGAAAGGGATACCGATAACGATCGACGGTATAGTTGTGAAGCACAGTGACGTAGCGCCCCCTGACGGTACGCCCGCAGTCCAGCCGTGAACTTCCGGGAGGAAGTGGAGTCTCCCCAACCTTGAGGCACACCACTTTCCACGTCCGGTGTCTGCTTGGCTCTTTCGTCCGTAGACGTGTAGTCATACAACTTTGTGGCCACACGGATCTCGAAGTCTTTCAGTCTGTCAGCTGACAAAAGTCCAACAACAAGTTGTCAGTGTGTATAGATTAGAACAGAACAGAACGAAAGCAAACAACAAAAACAACAACAACAAAACAACGACAACAGAAACATTTAAATATAAAAAGGAAAGAAACGAAAGGACAACAACAACAACAACAACAACAATTCTAACAACAAGAAAAACAACGAAGGTAACAAACTGTATCTATAACTGTAATATCACGTAAATGTCTCATGCATATCTGCTGTTATGTACGACTGTGTGTATATATGAACGTTCCTTGAAGGAAGCCTTACATTCATTTGCGCTCAACAAAGGTGAAGAGAGATTCCGTTTTGCCTTGTCAGCTTTGACAAATCTCATCTAGAAACCAGGACTATCAGCTTACCAATAAAAATAAAACAATAGAAGACGCTGGTGATATCCGCCCCCCCCCCCCCCCCCCCCCCCCCCCCCCCCCACACCCTCCCTCTGAAAGCCAGAGCAACGCTATGATTCACGATGAGCCAATAGCTGACTTCAGCTGACAACATGACATAGGTAGACAGTCATATTATGCTACCTTTTGCTCAATCGCGTCACAGCCAATCATGTATTTCCGTCATGTTTCACTGAATCACGTCTCGCCCAATCACGTTTCGCCCCATTCGTCTTTATTCTTGAACGTTTCCGCAAATCCACTACATACAGCAATCAAAGAAACAAAAGGCAATCGTCTAGGACGTAGAAAATCGTGGATGAGACAGGCAGAAGATAAAATATAGTGCGGTGTGTCAACTAGTTATTAGAACTCAAAGAAACGAAAGAATGGGGAAAGTGTCGCGACTGTGTTTCAAACACTCTACCAAACTGCAGTTACTCCAGACTTAAAAACCCTGTTGAAAATGGCCAGAGAACAAAACCAGCGCAGAAACTCAGATGCTGATGGAAAAGTTTGGCATTACAGAAGATATTGTTTATGTAAACTGACCGTTCGGTCACCAAAGGTAAGTCGGGCTGGGGATACAGAGTGAAGTGAAATGGCAAGGAAGGCAACGTTGCCTACAGAATAAAAGCTTCAAATTAATGGAAACAGAAGTGATGACACAAGCACTCCACTGGCTCTCATCCACAGACCAGCTGCGAACAAACCATGACTCTGACTGAGTCTGTGAACGTCCTCAAAAGGTAGAAAGTGGAATGGGAAATCCTGCTTGGCATGAAGCAATGCGTAGTCTTCCATCAGAAGGACTCGTGGGGATCAAATGCTCAGGTGATGCAGCTGTCAAAGGAAATAATAGAGCAAAATACGTCTGTAGGCAAAGCAACGATAAGAACTTAAATTACAGTTTGGCCGATCTGACGTGATTTAAAAAAAAAAAAAAAAAAAAAAAAAAAAAAAAAAACCTTAAAGAATCACCACAACAAACAAGACTGAAATCACAATACCACAAACCATGTTGCAGAACTCAACACCAAGAGGGCAAGTGGTAGCATTTCCAAACTTATAGGAAAAGCAAGAAACATCACCGACCGAACAAATATTGAAATAATCTCAAGTACAAAACTGCGAGGGCTCCTGAGAAATGGGACACTCTCGCACTGGGCTTTTCCACTAGCAGACTCAAATGACTAGATATAGAGATAACAGATCTTGAATGTGTACGTGTGTGTGTGTGTGTGTGTGTGTGTGTGTGGTGGTGGTGTGGTGGGGGGGGGTGTGGGGGGGGGGGGGGAGGGGAAGGGGGAGGTGCGTGAGTGTTGATATATAATACAAATATATATCCTAACACAGGTTTTTTATGTAACGATTTATAATGTCTTTTTGTAATGTCTTATGTACTTGTGAAATGATGTGGAGTAGAAGAAAAAATTTCCGATGGGCAATAAAAGTTGATTGAATTGAATTGAATTGAATAGGATCTCCTGTTTTACTGCAAGCGTATGAATACTGGTAAATGAGCACCAATTAAGCGATGCAAATATTTAATGTGGAGTCCGTGTATGCGAGTGCGTATGTGTCAGTGTGTGTGGATGGGAAGGATTTAGGTGTGTGTGCCTATGTGCGTGCATGTTTCATCCAGGTTAGTACTATATTCATCACTGCTGCTATTTTTATTTCAGCAACGTCAACGTCATCGGTATCATTTTATTGTTATTCTTATTGATGTTGTTGTGTCAATAGTTACTGATCAACAACAAATAAGTCATATTCTTAAAGTTTGTTCCTCACAAATAATCAAATTTACACACACACACACACACACACACACACACACACACACACACACATACATACACACACAACACACACACACACACATACACACACACACACAGCGTACACACACATACATACACACACATACACGCGCGTGTCCAAACACATCCACACAACTATAGTAGCTGACCAAGGTCTGACCAGCGCGTTGGGCTATTGCGAAGGTTAGAAGACATCAGCTATGTTGTACCCATGAGACCTTCGTCTTAACTCTGTCCATCTTAATCGTTAATTCATTTAACCATCAGCTGTAAGTCCTGCACAGAGCGGTCTTGTAATTTAGCAGCTGTCTGACGTATATGGACAAGTCCGCACACAATGACACCTCCTTGATGAAACAAGACTGGCACCAGACTGTCCGTTTCTCCCACCGTCCTAACTACCCACAAACATTACCAAAATGACTCACTATGCAAAACAGCCGTTCGTCCTAACTGCCCCCAAACACACCAAAGTGACTCGGCTATACTAGCTAATATCCATCCTTCTGAATGATCTACAGACACTATCAAAGTGATTCGCTATACTAGCTAATATCCATCCTTCCGAATTACCTACAAACACTATCAAAGTGAATCGGCTATATTAGCTAATATCCGTCCGCCCGAAAACTACCTACAAATTCTACCAAAGTGACTCGGCTATACTAGCTAATATCCATACGTCCGAACTACAGAAAAACACTACCAAAATGACCAAGCCATACTAGCTGACATCCGTCCGTCCGAACTACCTACAAAGACTTACCAAAGTGATTCGGCTATACTATGCAACGTCCGTCCGTCCGAACTACCCACAATACCAGCTAATATCTTTCCATCGAACTGCTTACAAAAATTACCAAAGTGAGTCGGCAATACTACGTAACATCCGTCCGTCCGAACTACTTAGAATACCAGCTAATATACTTCCGTCGAACTGTCTACAAAGACTACCAAAGCAATTCGGCTATACTGTGTAACATCCGTCCGTCCGAACTACCTACAACGACTGCCAAAGTGACTCGGCTATACTAGCTCATATCCGTCCGTCCGAACTACAGATAAACATCACCCAAATAACCAAGCTATACTAGCTAACATCCGTCCGTCCGAACTACCTACAAAGACTACCAAAGCGACTCGGCGATACTAGCTAATATCCTTCCGTCGAACTACCTGTAGAGATAACTAGAATGAGTCGCCCATACTACCTTACATCCGTCCGTCCGAACTATCTAGAATACTAGCTAATGTCCTTCCGTCGAACTGCCCACAAAGACTACCAAAATGACCAAGCTATACTAGCTAACATCCCGCGGTCGACCTACCTACAAACACTACCAAAATGACCCGGCTTCACTAGCTACCTACAGCAGCAGTCGTTGCGGTTGAGGATATCGAAGAAACGCAGGAGGACATTCTGGCCCAGATCCACTCGCCACCAGCGGTACTTGTCCCAGTTGTTGTTGTTCGTCTCCGCGCAGAAATCGATCTCCTGATTCAGGTTTCCCGTCCACCGCCAGATGGCTTCTTCCTCTCTGTCCTGATGTGGAGCTCTGCCGTTTTCTTTCCCAGGGCGATGTTGGGCAAGCCTGCCAAGAGATTTTATCACGGTGAGAGGAAGACGAGGCCATTCAGACCCACGTGCAGAAATTATCAGGACAAAAGCAAAAGCTTTGCACACTATGACTAAAAGAAGTCAGGGGATTGAAAAGTCTTGGAGGTACTTTGACTGCTGAGGCGATCTGATTTTAATCTTATAAAAATCTGATCATTATTGCTACGACGTATAATTAGCACACACACACACACACACACACACACACACACACACACACACACACACACACACACACACACACACACACACACACACACACAGAAAACACACACACACACACACACACACACACACACACACACACACACACACATTAGGTCTCCACAACCACACTGGGTAGACGTTCTCTGCCATAAACATGGTCTGTCTACCTGCTCGTCTCGTCTGTCAAACAAACACGAGATTCAATCGCAATGATTTCAGTTCATAATCAGAGTAGATCTTGTGCCAGATCGAATTCATTTTAAAGCTTGATATTTTGGATCTTTGGGTAATTTGTTGGTTTCATTTTTTAGTACAAGTAGCACATGGATGTAAGAAATGTTTGCAGTGGGAGGTACACGCTGGTATTGCTGACTAACGACAAGATTGGGAGCGCTGCTAACCTTTTTTTTTTTTGTTTTCACGTAGCTCTGGGGTTGTGCATAGATCGCGATGATGTCTTCTGCTTAACGATCGATCGAAACCGAGTCAGTGTGGGGGGACTTGTTGCTTCGCGACAGAAATATGTAGCAGATTTCATTACGGGGTCTGGTTGATGCTTGGTAAATGTCAAAGGTCACAAGACCAACTGCAAAGATCAGATCTCGATCCTGCTTGTCTCTGCAGATGGTAAAATGTAGTTGTCTGTGTGTTTTCTTTTGGGCGCATTGGGCTTTTGAATGCTAAGAGCTAAGACTTTGTATATTGACAGTATCCACTAAAGTTTGAAAGCATGCAAGAAAGAGAGAGAGAGAGAGAGAGAGAGAGAGAGAGAGAGAGAGAGAGAGAGAGAAAGAGAGAGAGAGACAGACAGACAGACAGACAGACATACAGACAGACACAGAGACAGAGACAGAGAGGACAGAGAGAGAGAGAGAGGGGGAGGGGGGGGGGGGGGGAGGGGGGGGGGGAAATGGGGAGGGGAAAAAAATGTTTAAAAGAGACACAGAAAAGAGAAAAAAAAGAAACAATGTTTAAACAATATAGTCTTCATTTTGTTAAAAATGACTAAGATCAGCCATTCTTTGTCCTTAGGTGCCAAAAATACATTGGTAGGATGAAAACCTTGGTGTTCCCAATGTGTAGACCTCATTATTCCTGCAATTTTGTTTACAGTAGCTATGACATGCTGTTCAACAATATTCATTTATTTTCTTTTTTTTTTTTTTTTCAACTTTTCTTTCTTTCTTTTTCTTTTTTTTTCTTTTGGTCGATCAACATCCGGAAGTCTTTCTCTACATCAGCATGTTGTAGAGTACAGCCATTTAAGCAGCAAGAACCGAGAAGAGAAAGAATATCTTCCCTGTAAACAATTACCTTCTATTGTGGAAAGAGCAAGTGAGCGAGTTAACGTTATGTGTCAATACGTCGTGCAGACTGTTCTAATGGTTCAGCTGTGCACCATAAACTATTCCTACAGTCAAATGATAGATTTAACACCTCCCTATGACTTGTAGAAAGTGTAGTAGGGTCGGGCAGATGTCCCGTCACGCAAACATTGTGAATTAACAACAACAACAACAATGATGGTGATGATGCAGTAATAGTCAATAGTAATGATAATGGTAATAATAGGTCAACGATGAACGAAGATGGATTTGGATACGATGTGTAATGTATGTAGTGTCTTACCGTATGTACACGTAAATTCGGTAGGGTATGGTCTTTCATGAACGAAAACAGCTGTGTTTACGAGTGTTTTTGTTGTTGTGTTTGTTTTGTTTTTTTTTTGTTTTTTTTTTAGTTTCTCACTATTAGACTTCCATAGACGGAATACACTAATGCAAGAAAAACGCAATGCTGTATTGGTGCGGGATTTAATCAACCCTAGACGAACTTCAACATTTTGACTGAAAATGCATCTGTTTCCAGCGTAACGTTCATGCACCATTAAGTGTGCTTTTCGGCTAAAGTTTTGTAGGCCTAGCTACATTTCAAATAGTTTGACACAGACTACTGAATATGTTATTTGTAGCTGGAAAGGGAATGGGCATGCAGTCAGTTTTAAGTTTTACTCGGATAGCTAATTCAAAATGAAAATACTGATAAAAGCAAAAGGTCTTTGTTCTCTGTTTTTTTTTTGTTTTTTTTTTTTTCTAAATATGTAGGGCTTTTCTCTCTATTTCACTCATTGATCGAGTTATTGATGTTGTGAATAACAAAAAATCAAAACTATGCGGTTTTTTTATTTATTTTTAATTTTAATTTAATTTATTTATTTTTTTTTATTTTTATTTTTTTTATTTTATTTTATTTTTTTTTTTTTTGCTATCGCAAGCAGTAATACAGATTGTGACATTTTTAGTCTTCAAGGGTTTTCAAGTGACTAAGATATCAATTTTGTTCTTTGCCGTTTCATAAAATCACAACCAGTGTTACGGAACTGCGACACGGAACACGCAACAACCCACGCTGTTGTACAATTTGTAGGCATTTTCTTTCCCCCGTTTATAGAAAACTATAGGACCCACATTTTGAGA
The DNA here is from genome assembly GCA_016801955.1 of Conus betulinus. Lineage (NCBI taxonomy): Eukaryota > Metazoa > Mollusca > Gastropoda > Neogastropoda > Conidae > Conus > Conus betulinus. Next base: position 170,743 of record JADBJO010000501.1, on the reverse strand, counting down.
CAATCTGGCAAAAGTAAGAAAAAAAAAAAGTCTTTAAAACTTTAAAACACATAACTGCTCAGATGAATGTGAAAATTACAGGACAATGCATCCCAGTGTGGATTTATTATTATGAGGTTCAAATAACTTAAATTCAAACTTTTGAAATGCTTGAACACGCTCATTCATGCTCAGACGCCTATATTCCAGATTCAGACATCAACCAGTCATACCAGACCAAAAGAACACAGAATCTTACCTGGCCCTGCATTCACGATTGTCGCTAATAAAACAAAGATGATAAATGATATCAAGAGATCTAATTCGCGAGTTTTGCCTCTTTGCTTCATTACTTTATCGTCATAATAGTAATTTGAAGCATTCCGATCAACTTCTTTGGAACAATCCCAGCAAACCGCTGCATGTTGGTGGTTTAAAGAAGACCTCGAAAAAAAAAAAAAAGTCATAAAATTTGACGTCATATTTGAAAAAAACTGTGACGCGAACGCTGTGACAGAATGATGACACAGGTGTTCCTTGCCTTATCAAACACTGCATAATCTTTCATGCATTCATTCAATTACAATAAAATGATTTTCTCCGCAATGTGAGCTCTTTATCGTGCTTATCCAGCACAACGTCAGGCATGTGAAGATCTTCAGACATCAGTTATGAAAAGGAAACTACGTTGGTATGAACATGTAACAAGATCCAGTGCCTTTGTTCGAACAATAAACCAGGAAACTGCTGAGGGAGGGAGACATAGGGAGAGACAGAAAAGAAAAAGAGAAAGAAAATGACTGACAACATTGCAGAACTGACAGGAAAAACAGTAGCAGAGTTTCAGATCTTGGCACACATCCAACAGAGCAGAAGAACTGATGATTTGGCACCGCGTGCCACATCAAGTGCATTTTGTGTTTGATCATCCATAGTGTATTGCCTTCTCTGGTGGATTGACTTGATGGGTGAGATTGACGTGCTATTGGCCTGAGGCCGTTAAAGGACAAGGTGCACTCGCAGACATAGGTCTGCATATTCTGTAGCAACTGCTACAGTAGTGGGAGAGTTCCGTGTGGGGGCCGTGGTATGTCTCTCTCCGAGCTCTGGTTCCTTTTGAACTTGAGTTCAAATTCGGCTGTTTCGTCGGCCGACGATGGGCGTCGGTGTATTTCGCTTTTTCCCCCACCAAAAATGCTGTCTTTGGGGCCACCAGACGGACTTCTTCGTGCTCGGGTGGCGATGGTCCTGTGTCGCGTGAGGCCGCCTCAAACAGGGAGCAGGATCAGAGTCGCTGGAGCGCTGCACGAGTCCCTAAAATTCGGCGGGCCACGCAGACTTCGGCCGAGAGGACTATCGTTCAGCCCAGCCCCATAAAGAGTGCCCCCATGCGGGGGTGCTGACTCATAGCGACCTTTTCATTTATTGCTTTCTGTAGCGTGCCTGTGCTGAGGCCATGACAAGTCGAGTCTGGAGGTGGAGGTGGCTGTGTAACCAGAATGAATGGTGGGGGAGTAATGTCACTCAGAGAGCAAGGAAGATCGTGGAGAAAAAGGAAACTAATGCAAATTAATTGTTATAATATAATTTCCTTTCTCGCTCGTCAGGACAGCCAGTAAAAGAATGTTTTTCAGTTTTCAGTGGTTTTTTTATAACGGTGTGGGTCACTTTGCTTTGGTGTTATATGATGTGATGTAATATGATTTTTATGTGTGTGTGTGTGTGTGTGCGCGCGCGCGCGCGCGTCTCTCTCTCTCTCTCTCTCTCTCTCTCTCTCTCTCTCTCTCTCTCTCTCTCTGTGGGTCTATGTCTGCGTGTGTCTAAGGGAGGGGTGGGGGTGGGGGGGAGGCATTGTGGATGAAAGGTGTCTTTTTCTTCCAGCTTTCCTCAGCTGTGTGATCGTACTTTGTTGTAACTGCGTGGTACAATTATAAGTAAGCATGCTAATGCGTGTGTGACGAAAAACATGTTTAAGAAACCGAATCCCATCATTTGTTGTGCATGTATACAACTTTCAGTTTGGGATAAGGTATATTTGAAAAAAAAAAGGGGTGTATCTCGAAATTTGCCTGTTCTATGAACTGGACAGCAAGTCGCAGCTAGCATTTTAACCTTTTACTGTACGGTTTTTACATCTCCTTCGAGAACAGCCGCCGGGGGGGGGGGGGGGGGGGGGGTCATATGCCAGGGAATGCAGAAGATCTCAGAGGTCATCATCTCTACTCTTCGTTCTTTTCCTTCCGATGCCCGCACAATCCTCTAGTGTGTGGCCTTACAATCGGACTGACCAGCCCAGTCAGGCCCACCGACGAAGACAGACTGTGCATCATCACCTGAGATCGTCGAATCGATTGTTGAAAGAAGACTCTCGGAATCTCTGTTTATCATCCAAACAGAAAGACCAGCACTCATGCTGTCATTCGAAGTCTGTTGGACAGGACAGACTGAGGGGGGGGGGGAAAAAGAAAGAAAAAGAAACGAAGAAAGAGCGAAAGAAAATCTGATTCACGTAAGACCTGAACTGCAAACTCAGACGCTCTTTTTCCAAGTCGAATGCATAATTCATTCAGCATCATTTTCACCTTCATGCATGCCAGACGAGGAAAATGAGACAGAAAGGAAATCGAATCTTGGATCATTAAATGATACAAAAGAAAACGTCCGTTTTTGACTTCACAGTACCGTGGCTATGGTTCTATGCTTACTTTCTGGACACGCGAACACTAAACTTCCCGTTCCGGTTCGTTTCTTTTCCGGTACCCTTAGCGTAAATGATCGGCAAACGGAGAAAAAAAGAAGTCTGTCGAGGAAGCGATCGTGTTTTCCCGTAACCTCTGGTCGTCGTTCTTTCAAGTGACGACTCAGGTAGTTGTGTCAATAAACAAAAGGAAAGCCGCATGCAGATGTTTTTTTTTTTTTCTGACACTTTATCTTTCTCTTTCTGGATACTAGCATAGCTTAAACTCGCAACAGAGACATGGCCTCTCATATACGGGAACGTTTTTGCTTTTGTGTCTTCAAGATTTTCGTCCCAAACAAGGCACCTTTTTGTGTGTGTTAAAGAATTGTTTGTTTATTGTATTTGAACATTTTTTTTGTTGTTGTGTGGACTGGGTTTTCCTTTCAACAAATTTTGGCCATTACAGACTTATTTTCTGACGCATCTATATTCTTTGTTAATTTGACATTAATCTCCCAAAGAAACACAACGTCCCATTAATGAATTGTTGGTTATGTATTCATTTCTTATTTATATTTTCTTTCATTTCTTTTTATTCATTTTATTTTTGTCAAGAGTCGGCCAAATGTTCTCCAGTCCTTCAGGCAAATTCAGGGTCATTTCGCTGATGTTCAGATTAATTTCCCTGAGTTTTTCGTTCCTAGATCATCGTTTTCTCTTTCTCTTTGTTGATATTAGTTTTTACATCCTATCAGTCGTTACCAGAGTTATCTCCCAATAAAAATTCTCTTCCTTTAACGACCGACCAGATCTTTAAAAAGATTTCTTAGTATTGCCATAAAGAGAAGGTACACTGCACAGTACCGTAGAATGATCTTCCACGGATCCATTGACAGAACCTTGACAGGAAGGAATGTAGAATAGCATCGATCGCATGCGCGCACACGCATACGAGTACACGTGCGGGCATGCACGGAGAGAGATAGAGAGAGAGAGAGAGAGAGAGAGAGAGAGAGAGAGAGAGAGAGATGATGATGATATGATGATGATGATGATGATGATGATGTTGATGATGTGCAGTGCAGTCTCTGCAATATATGTTTGGTGAAAAACTAAAGACAAGAAATAGGAATGTTGGAGAAGAGGGCGGGGGACCAAGAACAAGAGAACGAGGATGGGAGGAAAAGGAGAGAAAATCAGAGGGAAATAATATATATATATATATATATATATATATATATATATATATATATATATATATATATATATACAGGAAGAAAAATGTACAGGAACAACATCTTGGAAATCGACGACTGGCATTTTTTGGTCTTTAATTGACATGATGAATGTTCACTGAAGAACAGACAGAGAAAAACAGGTAGAGTCGAAAGCAAATGACACGGTCAGAAATCTCATACTTACATTCGTCAATCCAAGCAATATAAGGAAGCCACAGCTAAACCTTCAGGGTGTTCTCAGCAGGCAGTGTGCTCCAGAGTTGTTCTGAGATCTTTGCCGATCCTTACCGATTTCCTTCTGAGTGCATTCATAGTCGTAAAATTGTCATTAAATTTTAACGTTATAGGCAGCCAAGGTCGATCTCTGTCGACTAGTCTGACATTCATTGATTTGCAAACTTCTGTATCTGTGCATTTGTGTATTTGTGTGTTTATATGTTTGTGAGTCTGTCTGTCTGTCTGTCTGTCTCTCTCCTCCTTCTCCTCTTCTTTTCTTCACTCTCTATCTGTCTGTTTGTCTCTGTCTCTCTCTTTCTCTCTCTGTATTTATCTATCTCTCCCTCCCTCCCCCTTCTCCCTCTCTCTCTCTCTCTCTCTCTCTCTCTCTCTCCTCTCTCTCCTCTCTCTCTCCTCTCTCTCTCTCTCTCTCTCTCTCGTCCTCTCTCCTGTTTCTTCTTCACCCCAGCCCGTTCGTCTCTCGCTGTCTCCCTTCCCCTTCCGCCCCTCCCCCCCCCCCCCTCCCCATCCTCACCCCCCCCCCCCCCCCCCCCCCCCCCCACGTCTACCCTATCGTCGCTCTTTTCTTCCCTTGACCTGATTTCTCGCACTCAAGCGCCTTCCCAGCCCCTGACGGTCTGTCTCTTATCTGTTTCCTGGCGACAGTGCTAGTTCTACTTCACACACCTTTCATATAGATTCCAGTCTTGCTGCATTGTAATGTAATCTGTGCTCAAAGCGAAGAGTGCGTGTTAAATAATTGAACATGATATCATAAGCAGCTACGCTTTCCCCTCGTGCAAGGTATTTAATGAGTTCACCTTGTCTTTATTTCCACATCTTTTCTCCCCCCTTTTTTTCCCCTTTTTTTTTCCTTTCTCCTGGTCGTTCTTCTGTTCTTGATCTTGTTTGTTAGTGTTGTTGTTGTTGTTGTTTGTTTGTTTCTTCTTCTTCTTCTTCTTCTTCTTCTTCTTCTTCTCTCCCTTCTTCTTCTCCTCTCCTCCTCCTCCTCCTCCTCCTCCTCCTCCTTCTCCTCCTCCTCCTCCTCCTCCTCCTCCCTCCTCCTCCTCCTCGTCTCTCATCCTCATCCTCCTAATCTTATTCGTCCGTCTTCCTCCTCCTCCCTCCTTCTCTTCCTCTTCCCTCCTCCTCTCCTCATCCTATTCCTCCTCCTCCTCCTCTTCCTCTTCTCCTCCTTCTTCTTCCTCCCTCTCCTCCTCCTCCTCCTCCTCCTCTCCTTCTTCTTCTTCTCCTTCCTCTTCCTCTTCCTTCTCCTCCTCCTCCTCCTCGTTTTCATGTTGTTCCCTCCTAATCTTGGTCTGTCGTAATCCCTCCTTTGGTCCTCCCTCTCTTCCTCCTCCTCATCCTTCTCCTTTTTCCACTTCTTCTTGTGTCTGTTCTTGTTTTCTCCTCTTCTCCTCTCTCCTCCTCTCCTCCTCCTCCTCTCCTCTCCTCCGCCTCTCTCCTCTCCCCTCCTTCTTCTTCCTGTGTGGGTGTGTGTGTGTTATTGTTTGTGTGGTGTGTGTGTGGTGTAATGGTGGTTTCCTCCTCTTCCTCCTCTCTCCTCTCTCCCTCCCTTCTCTCTTCTTCTTGTGTCTGTTCTTCTTGTTCGCTCTCTCTCCGTCTCTCTCTCCCTCTCCCTCTCCCTCTCTCTCTCCTCCTCGTCTCTCTCCTCTCTCTCTCCCTCTCTCTCTGTGTGTCCCTGTCGTGTGTGTGTGTGTGTGCTCTCCTCTCTGTCTCTCCTCTCTCCTCATCTCATCTCCTCTCTCTCTCCTCTCTCTCTCTCCTCTCTCCTCTTTCTCTCTCTCTCTCTCTCTTCTCTCTCTCCGCTCTCTCGTCTCTCTCTCTCCCTCCGTCTCTGCTCTCTCTCTCCCTCTCCTCCCTTCCTCTCTCTCTCTCTCTCTCTCTCCTCTCTCTCGCTCTCAAGCCGTCTCTCCCTCTCTCCTCTCTCTCTCTCTCTCTCTCCTCGATCAATCTCATCTCCCTCTCCTCTCCTCGTCTCTCTCCTCTCTCTCATCCCTCTCTCTCCTCTCTCTCTCTCTCTCCTCTCCTCTCTCCTCTCTCTCTCTCCTTCTCTCTCTCTCTCAGTCAAGAATCTTCTAAGGAATTATGTCAGTTGTGTTAAGGAATTATTACTTGATAGATCATTTTTTCATGTTGTAGCGTATATTCATGTTTCATGTTGTAGCGTATATTCTTTTTAAGCTTCCATTTTTTGTTTGTTAGTGAGCAGAATTGTTAAAAAAAAAAAAAAAGAAGGCCTTTTATGTGCCTAATTCTCTACCCATTAAGATTCAATCATCAATCAATTTTCTTCACCTTCGTCTTCTCTTCTTTCTAGCTTCTTCTAGCCTTGTTGTTGTTGTTGTTATTGTTGTTGTTGTTCTTTTCTTTCTTCAATTCTTGTTTCTTCTTCTTTCTCTCGTCTTCTTCGTCCTTCGTCGTCGTCGTCGTCGTCGTCGTCGTCGCGTCCTCTCCTCCTCCTCCTCCTCCTCCTCCCTCCTCCCTCCTCCTCCTTCTTCTTCTTCTTCTTTCTCCAAGCCCTCTTTTTTTTTATTCCCTTCTGTTCCCTCTTCCTCCTTCTTCTCCTTTCCCCTTTTTCTTCTTGCTGCTCCCTCCCACGCGTTCCACCAGCCTTTCCTTTTTTCCCCCTTTTTTCTTTTTTTCCCCCCCATTTCCATTTCTTTCCCTTTAAGGTGAATGCCAAAGTAGTGTTTTTTTTTCGTTCTCCTGGCTCTTCGTCTTCTTCTTTCTTTCTTGTTTTTTTTTATTTTGTTTTGTTTTGTTTTTCTTTTTTTGTTTTTTTTTTCGCTTCCTGCACCTGCCTCTCCTCCCTCTCTAGGCTTCTACGGCATAAATCGTGCAGTGTCAATTTCCTCCTCTCCGTACTTACTGTACACCTCGTCTCAGACGTTCGCGTGCTGACATCTCGTGGTTTTATTTCCCTGCGTCTCTTAGTTCTCCCAGTGCTAAGTTGTCGCCGTATTGATTCCTCAGCGGGATGCTGCAGCTGCTGCTGCTGCTGCTGCTGTTGTAGTCATCTGCCAGAATCGCGCTGCTTTTACTTTAGGAATGACGCGGGTGTGCGATAGTTGAAAAACCATCGCTGCTGCGAAAATGTCCAACTTTGTTGGTTTTGAATCGTCTTAGCGATGTTGTTGTTGTTGTTGCTGTTGTTCGTAAGATGTACTACAGTCTGGATCTGACGTGCGTTCAGGTGGGTTGGTTTCTACGTTTTAGCAGTGATATATATCATTATTTATTTATTTTTTTTTTTTTTTAAAGTATCAATCATTCTTCATTATTATTTTTGTTAAGGTATCAATAGTTGTGTTATTTTTAGAACAGAACATAAAGAGACTGTAAGAGTATTTAACCTTTAAGAATCGAAACCAAAGACGGAAGCTAAGAAAACAAACTAAAACAAAAACAATCAAAGGAAAAGAAACAAACAAACGAAGAAAAACAAACAAACAAACAGAGAAAAAAAAACAAACCAACCAACAAACAGGAAAGGGGGAGAGGGAATGCAAGAGGTGGGGTGGGGAAGTATACAAAGGAAAAGAGGAAAGTACAAGTTGCCAAATATTGCCCATGAATCTTTTACATGTTTTGTTGTCTGAACATCATTTTTTTTTTTTTAATCTAAAGTCAACGAACTTCATTGAAGCTGAACCACAGGGGCGTTAAGATGTGTCCGTAGAAGACTGTGTGCTGTTTTAAGCAATAATTGTAACACAACAGTATGTTATAAAACACACACACACACACACACACACACACACACACACACACACACACACACACACACAGAGTGAGAAAGAAAGAGAGACTGGTCAGCAGTGGTATTCTGTTTTGCATTTTTGTCATTCTTGTCTCGTCAGTTAAACGTAGGGATGCTGATACGAACACTAGGTCAGTCAAGGATCTTTAGGGCGCTCTATCTTTAGTCATGCGCCACAGAACAGAGGGATTGTGGTCAAATCAGCCTTTAGCTGACCATCCAGAACTTCTTCGATCTTTCAATAAGACGTCTGCCCATGATCTTGGAAAGGGAGTCATGGCGAGATATATGCCCCAACCAAGCAAGCTTGCCTATCTTGTGATTCGTTTGTCTGCATTTTTTAGCGGAGCCTTATAAATGATTTTTAAAACTTGCCTTGATTGATTTCTACGGAAGGCTATTGCCCATCAATGTATGTAACATCAAACTGCCTCATACAGTCATCTGTCCGATGTTTGGTGAATGAATTGTCAAAAACCCGTTTAAAAACATTTCTACGCGAACGTCTCGACCTTCCGTTCGAGATCACCTGTTAAGTGACTAGTTCTGGCTTTCATAGAGAATGGTGTGACTCGAAGAGTTTTGTCTGCACACGGAAACGGACATCTCACTACAAGAGTGTATATATCTGCAAGTCGTCTTGTCTAAAGTCTAGAAGCAAATTACCGGAATGTGTAGGAGGAGGAAGGATGATGCTCCCAGACTCTTGGCATTTCTGATCAAGACAATGCCATTCGGCAGAGCTTAGCATGTCTTGGCATCTCATCAGCGACTCTATCTAACGAATTTGAGATGAATCTTAAATAAATGTTAGCGAACCGCCCAGAGAAACGTGGACGAACGAGTCACAAGACAAAAACACTACGCGTTTCGACCTCTTAGGTCTTCTTCAGGTAAGATACAAACGAATAGAACAACGAAAATTCACTTAGCTTTGATCGCTTCAGAGTTCAGCACGAGGAACACACACACACACACGCACGCACGCACGCACACACACACACGCACACACACACACACACACGCATGCACACTCACACGCACGCATGGACGCATATACACACACACAACGCACACACACTCAAAACACACAAACGCACACACACACACACAGAGATAGATATATGTCTCTCTCTCTCTCTCTCTCTCTCTCTCTCTCTCTCTCTCTATCTATATATATATATATATATATACATATAAATAAAACAATAAATTCCAAGGATAAGTACCGAGCACCATTCCAGCAACTTACAGAGCAGCTTGGTGTTGCAATGACTGCAAGAAATACTGAATTATAAACAAAGCTTGCTGTTATGTCTCAGATTGTGGAAATAGGGGGGTGAAAAACCTTCATATCTGCAGTGGTAGATGATTCTGCCTAACTGACAGTATGTGCTTGAGTGGGTGAATGGGGAATAATAAATGCTTCTCAAAATGAACCTTCCGCAAGCTTATAGTCTCCGAAGCGGGAGACCATCTCCAATGGGGAGAAAGCTTACTAACATATACTCCTGGTCAGATACCGGTATTTCGAAACCTGATTGTTTCTGCTCGGTGACCGCGGAAAGTGGTAATTTGACTCCTCTGCCTTTTCGGTTTTTAAGAAGAATGCTATACCAGAAAAAGGCTGGTGTGCAATACCATGGTATGTTTGTTGAGTTTTCAAAAAAACAACCAAAGGTGCCACCTAAGAAGCAAAGAAAAAAATCATGAAAGAGCAAAACAAGCTACACTTTCTGTGAAAAGTAGAAAATATAAAACAGATAACCTCTTAAGACACAAGCGCTGAGGGCCAGTTCTTGGAATGAATCCGCAAGGGACTAAATTATAACAAAAACAATAAATTCCAAGGATAAGTACCGAGCACCATTCCAGCAACTTACAGAGCAAGCTTTGTTTATAATTCAGCATTTCTTGCAGTCATTGCAACACCAAGCTGCTCTGTAAGTTGCTGGAATGGTGCTCGGTACTTATCCTTGGAATTTATTGTTTTATTATATAAATTTAGTCCCTTGCGGATTCATTCCAAGAACTGGCCCTCAGCGCTTGTGTCTTAAGAGGTTATCTTGTTTTATATTTCTACTTTTCACAAGAAAATGTAGCTTGTTTTGCTCTTTCATGATTTTCTTTTGCTTCTTAGGTGGCACCTTTGGTTAGTTTTTTTTTTTTGAAAACTCAACAAACATACTATGGTATTGCACACCAGCCTTTTCTGGTATAGCATTCTTCTTAAAAAACGAAAAGGCAGAGGAGTTGTCAAATTACCACTTTCCCCGCGGTCACTGAGAGAGAAACAATCAGGTTTCGAAATATCGGTATCTGACCCGGAGTTATATGTTAGTGAGCTTCCTCCCCATTGGAGATGGTCTCCCGCTTTGGAGACTATAAGCTTGCTGAAGGTTCATTTTGAGAAGCATTTATTATTCCCCATTCACCCACTCAAGCTCATACTGTCAGTTAGGCACTCTCTCTCTCTCTCTCTGTATGTGTGTGCGTGTCTATGTGTTGGTCGCAATGAACATGAAATACAGTGCCATCCAATCCACTATGCTTCTAACGTCTTTAGCCGGCGGGATTCTTTACGTGGGATCTTGTTGGCAGATTAAATCATTCCTATTTCATTAACGTAAAAACCGGGCTTTTAACTTGAAGACTTATTGATTTCAGGAAGACCAGAAGCCAGCATGCTGCCAGGCTCTTACACTCAAGATTAATCAAGATATATTCCTTCCGAAGGGCTTATCATCCAATTCTTCTTACCAGGGATAATTACCTCCCCTTGCAATGATTCGGCTTTGCCTTTTACAAGACTCTAGGGATGGGAATGGGGTCGATGGCCTGTAAAAAGAATCTTTATGACACACCCTGCTGAAGACGAACGATTTTTTTCTTCATCTTATTGGCCTGCTCTTTTGCCGCCGGTTGACAGATGTAAAAGAGCATGAATTTGGCTCCTGCAGATTCTCCATGTTCCAATGTTTTAATGCGTTTGTGGCAGTGCTCGCTTGTAGAATCTTGACAAAGAACATGAAAGGAAAAAAAAAAAGAAAGAAAATGCACTCACTTCGAGGGCCCCTTGACCCCAATCTTGGAAGCAGATCAAAAATTGTAGAATGCTTTCTGTGTCCTGTCTGTCTGTCCGTCTGTCTGTTTGTTTGTTTGTTTGTCTGTCTGCCTGTTTGTTTGTCTAACTGCTGTGTCTATTTATGTCGATCTGTTTATCTGTCTCTCCTCTCTCTCTCTCTCTCTCTCTCTCTCTCTCTCTTGCTCTCTCTCTCTCAAATAAAAAGGGCAGAAATCTCCTCCCCTCTCCTCTGTCTGTCTGTCTCTGTCTGTCTGTCTGTCCTGTCTGTCTCTCTCTCTCTCTCTCTCTCTCCTCTCTCTCTCTCTCTCTCTCTCTCTCTCCTCTCTCTTAAAAGCTAACGCAAACGAGTTTGTTTTAAACGGAAGCATTCATTTAGCAATAAACACAAGGTTTCTGCTAACGTATGCAAAAGAGCCCATAAAAGTTTCAGCATGTATAGGCATGGAGAAACTCTGTGTGTGTGTGTGTGTGTGTGTGTGTGTGTGTGTGTGTTGTTGTTGTTGTGTTGTTTGTTGTTTGTTGTTGTGGTTGTGTGTTGTTGTTGTTAATCAAATAAAAAGGTTGTACATGAAAACAATTTGATCTCTCAAAAGAATGAAACCCCCTCTCCTCTCTCTCTCCATTTGTTCCCCCAAGCTCTCCTCTCCCGCGCCTCTCGTCCCTCCCTTCTCTCCCCTCACCTCAAGCTCTCTCTCTCTCTCTCTCTCTCCCTCTCTCTCTCTCTCTAAAAGAATGAACAGGATTTTATTTTAGCGTGTTAATTTGTTCTGTTGTAAACGAAGGGGGTCAACTAGAGCATTGGAAGAGGCTATAAAAAGTTTAACATGAAAACAGTGTGTGTGTGTGTGTGTGTGTGTGTGTGTGTGTGTGTGTGTGTGTGTGACAACAGTGTGTGTTGTGTGTGTTGTGTGTGGTGTGCGTGCGTGTGTGTGTGTGTGCGTGGGTGCGTGCGTGCGTACGTGCGTGTGTGAGTGCTTGCGTGCGAGCGTGCGTGCAGGCGTGCGTGTGTGTGGTGTGTGTGTGTGTGTGTGTGGGTGTGTGTGTGTGTGTGTGTGTGTGTGTGTGTGTGTGTGTGTGGTGTGTGTGTGTGGTGTGTGTGTGTGTGTGTGTGTGTGTGTGTGTGTGTTATCGTTGTTGTTGTTGTTGTTAATTCGTCAACAGTAGGATATTAAACAACTTCAAACATACATACTCTCTCTCCTCTTCTCTCCTCTCTCTCTCTCTCTCTCTCTCTCCCTCTCTCTCTCTCTCTCTCTCTCTCTCTCTCTCTCTCTCTCTCTCTCTCATCTCTCTCTCTGTCTCTCTCATAAAGACGCTTAGGTGTATGGCTGGTATAGAAATCGATTTTTGCACTGTAAACATCACAAATCGGGCTCTTGGAAAGCGTACTTGACAATCTTTAATCGTAACTTTTGGGGGGAACCTTGAAAATTACACTTATCTAAGTGATCAATGTTTTTGATGACTTGGTTTCTGCAACATTTGAAACAAAATGTACGTGTGAATAATGATTTTTTTAAAAAATCAGCTATTGTTAGAATACCGATCAAAAAAATAAACTGCATTTCACCTTCAGAGGCAAAAAAAAAAAAAAAAAAATCACAAAAAATCTGGATATCCTAGAGAACGATTGTGGGACATATGTCTGCAAATCCTTATTTTTGAATTCTGTCACTCCAGTCTGACGATCAATGTTCGTTTGAAAATACTACACAGATGGGTAGCGGGTCTGAAGAAAGTATTCTTGTTCGACGACCATTATTGCTCACCATCTTGAACTGTCTTCTCATTTACCTTAAGAAAGCAACATGGTTTCTGATTCTGGAGCATGCACATCAACAAAACTGGACGAAGTTGAAAATAATTGAGTTTCCCTACTTGTTTATTGTTCAAAACTAGACGAATCATGAGAAGAATTTGCCTATGTGACTCACTTGTAATGAATCCAAACAACAAGAGGAAGAAAGGCTTTCGTAGGAAGTAAAGAAGGAGGGAGTAGGGGAGAGGGGGAGGAGGAGATGAGGAGTCGGGCATGTGGATACCATTTTATCAGTACCTGACGTTAAGCACAGAAATCGTACGTAGCAGTCAGCACTAGCGGTTGCAGATGATCCAGCAAGTTCTCACATCGTGTGAACACGTGTTGACGAGTTTAATTGTCAGTGCTCTGCGACGCTTCCACCCCACCCCGTTCCCTTTTACTCCCCTCAACATCAAGACATTGGCATGTAATGGATAATGTGTAAATGTGGATATTCAAGAAAAAAGAAATGTGCATACATACGTTATGTAAGCTTCTGTCTGTACACACACACACACACACACACACACACACACACACACACACACACACACACACACAGGCACACACACACACAGAGGCACACACACACACACACACACACACACACACACACACACACACACACACACACACACACACAGAGGCACACACACACACACACATACATACACACGCACGCACGCATGCACGCACGCATGCACGCACGCATGCACGCACGCATGCTCGCACGCACTTACATACAGAGAGAGAGGGAGGAGGAGAGGCAGACAGACAGACAGACAGACAGACAGACAGACAGACAGAGAGTAGACAACTCTTGTTTGTAATCAATGCCCTGTGCAAAATGTAATAATTTCTTTTTACATTTGGCGCACATCCCGTGGCAGATTGTAACTATAGTCACTTAAATTTTTTTTAATGTAATCAATCGCAAACCGCCAAGAAAAAGAGTAGACAAACGAATCACAAGACAAAACACGACGCTTTTCGACCTCTTAGGTCTTCTTCAGCCAAGATACAAAACACTCAGGACAACAAACATGAACGAGCAATCACTTATCTTCCTTCACTTCAGCGCAAGATGGACGTTATGATGATTCGTTTGTCTACGTTTTTTTTGGCGGTTCACTATTAAGATTACATTTAGAATTTGTTCAGATTTTCGCCTGCAGTCGCCTCACTTTGCAACAAGACAGTCACTTTTCTTCATGGACTACAAACGCACAATGTAACAAAGTAACAGTTGTTACAAGTTGCTCTGCGCAAAATGTAACATTGTTACATTTTTCGCTGTTGTAGCATTTTGCGCTGTATTAGAGAGCTGCCTTTCGTTTACAGGAATGGACTGAACAACAGCACTTACGGACTAAGTCTTTGAGAACGTCCAAACGGCAATGGATTGATACTGGTATTGCTGGTATCTGTACACGTCAGCTTCGGAGAGAGCCGGGCAGAATTTCTCTACTTCATCTGTCCAGTAACAGAAGCCAGTAAAGTGTGATAAACTTATATTGATCTTGCACACCATGCATTCAAACAAATAAATAGTGACGCTCTTTGACATTTTCCAGACGACGAGAGGAAATTCAGTCAATAAGCCATCGCACTGATCTGAAAGGTCGTGCGCAAAGCTAAAAGCTTCTGGGCAAAAAAAGAAGCGAGAAAAATAGATTCCATAGCACACCATGGGCTTGGCGGAAAGACTGACATCAACACCAACATGTCGTGTGGCGTTAGTCCTTTAACATGAGCACTGCTGCGTCCAGCCATGTAAATTCATCCACTTCATTCCCATCCGTCACACATCTCTCTCATCTAGCTCCACTCCTACAGCCGATAAACGGGATAGCAGTAATTCTAAGACTCTCTACGTATGGATCCCTTTCGCCTTCTTCCTGCTCGCCATCTTCATCACTCTGGCGGTCTCGTTCGTGGAGCACGTCAAGAGGGCGAAGAGACGGAGGAGGACTGTGGAGGGACTACATGGAGGCCAACGTCATGTCCGGCAGGCGCAGGATCTGCCCCCAGTTTCTCCAGCACCGGGGCCAAGAGCTGGTGCCTGCCCAGCTGGAGTCGCCAGACATCACCGACTCAGGCTGAAAACGGACCCAGCATTCGACTCAACGACGGCGAGGTCAGGCTGGCTTTTGATCAGCGAGCCGGTGGGGGTCACTATCTGAGAGTCCCTTCAGTGATGACCGGAGGGTCGTTTCGAGGTGTCTCCGGAAACATGCTGGAAGTGGCAGACCAGAGCCCGTGGGCACAGGGTGGGTTAATGTATGGCCACAGCAACATGGCTTTCAGTTTCGACGAAGATCTGGGCCGCAGTCACGCCAAGCCCATGAAATCTCCCCAGCTGCAGCGCGTGTCTCCCGTCTGGTTCCAACGTCCCGGCACTGTGGAAAGTCCCCCACGGAGAAAGCGTTTCTCCCCTGAGACAGGCAGGAAAAGCAACATGCAGCATTCCCATCCTTCGTCCAGCAGTACCAGCGAGTCTTCCAGGTCCTGTTCTCTCTCGCTTCCGAGACGGAGTCATTCCACGCACGGGCAACGACTCCTGATTCCCTAGCGTCCTCAGCTCCGGGACTGACATCCACAGTGACCAAAGGCTCCGCTCCGGCAGGAATCTGCCCACATTGTGGCAGTACCCTGCCTCCATCCCGAAGCGTCAAATCCGCGAGGAACCGATTCCAGAAAAGAATGAAGTACATAAGACAGTCAGCTTGCAGCGATTCGTTTGAACTCAGTGACGAATCTGACCACGGACCTGCAGCTCCGTCTATATCAGAGGGCGGCACTAGACAGCCAGAACTTCCCCGGAATAACGGAGCAAACCATAATTCTGTGACTGATACTTATCGTCTTTCTGCAGTTCCTGTCATGAACGGAACACGGACGCGCTGTCAAACTGATGTCACGTATACCACCTTACCTTTCTACTCGTTAGCATGTGGCGAAAGCCGCAGCACCAAGACTAGACTAAAACGTCGCTTCCTGATCCAGGTAAGGGAACTCTCTCTCTCTCTCTCTCTTCTATCTCTCTCCTCTCTCTCTCCTCTCTCTCTCTCACACACACACACACACACACACACACACACACTACACACATACACACAGACAGGACGACAGACAGACGACAGGACAGACAGACAGACAGACCACAGAGGACAAAGACACAAGGACAGAGACAGATGGGACAGAGACAAACAGAAAGACAGAGACAGATGTTAGAGATGAGGAGAGATAGAGTAAGAGAGAGAGAGAGAGAGAGAGAGAGGAGGGAGAGAGAGAGAGAGAGAGGAGAGCCGGGGAGAGAGAGAGCGAGAGAGAGAGAGATGGAGAGAGAGAGAGGAGGACAGAGAGGATAGAGATGATGAATAGACGACGAGACGGAGGTTAGCTAGGAGAGAGAAGGAGAAAGTGAGAGAAGGGAGTGAGGAACCAGAGAGGACAGTTTGTAGAGTTGAGGAGAGAGAGACCACCGAGAGAGGAGTTTAGAGGACGAGAGACACCGAGCCGAACGTAGCAGAGAGCTGAGAGGAGCCACCCCCTCAGAAAACTCTTTGAGGGAGGTCATGATGAGAGGAGAAGACATTGTGTCGTGGCTAGAGGGTCGCCGAGAGAGAGAGGTCAAGAGTTCGACCCAGACAGAGCATTCATTTATTGGATCATAACACGGTGGCGGATCTCTAAACATACTAAGGGGTCAAAAGGCTCAACTGGGAAGACGGGCCCTGCAAAGTTGGATGGGAAATTTCATGTAGGCGTTCTTGACAGTTTGTGTAAATGGTTGCACTGAGGTGTCTGTCTTTCGCCTCGGGCCTGATTGTTTGCCACGTTGTACTGAAGTGTACATCACACCGAATCCAAACCGAATGTTAGAATCGATAGCAAAGCAAAAGCCAATCATCTTCCGTCTTAGATAAAAAACATCTTTTGTGAACGAACTGTCACATTCAGCACAGAAGCCTATGGTGTCGTCGTTGTTCCTGTGGTGTTCCGTGGCTAGCGTCGCATTCCCGGACAGAGGAGGTAAAGAGGGTCAAGAGTTTCCTATTCCCATCAGAGCCATTTCTTTGGTTGGATTTTTCTGCCTGCTCGAGCGGGATCCTAACCATTGTTGAGTTTTGCTTCATGGGCGCCAACTGGGAAGACGGGAACCACAGAAGTTGGATTTCATTCTTTCATCATCATGGAGGGCGTTCTTGATGAGTTCGTTAGTGTTGCTCAATTTCCTGACTAATCACTGGATCGGTGTCGGTCTTTCTCGGGCATGACCCTGGGACCGACGAGGGGCTTGTATTATGAAAGGTTAAGCGTAGAATATAGCCCTGTTTTAGGGAATATAGCCGTTAATGAAGTCTTGACCGGACATGTGAAATTAATAGCATCACTTTTTCATTTCATCTTCGTCGATTAGAAATAAAAACAATCTTACATTCTGTGACTCTTCATGCCCTCCTCCTCATGGTGACCTCAGTTTCGATTTTCTTCTCATCGTCTGTGCCCTTGGTAATCGTTGTCGAGGCCGACGATATCAGCACGTTCGTTGGTTCTGACGTTGAATGGACAGGTAACGTCCGCTGGGGGGGAGGGGGGGGGGACGCTCACTCAGGCCTGGGCTTCACGACTGTACAATGGGGGTAGGGGGGGGTCTTGGGTTGATGGCGTCGGCAAATTTGAATCAGAACAGGCAACGACATTCTGAATTACCATCTCCGAAATGACGTTGGGCTGTAACACAGTGTCTCTCACAGGTGGGATGCCCCATGGGCTACTGATTGGTCCTTCAACGACTGCTGGACAATCCAATAATCATAGTGAAGTAGGGGCTCACCCTGGGACATTGATGGCGTCTCTGCAAATTGTGGTTGTGTCATCAATGAAACAGGAACCTGTTGAATTGATGACTCCTCGAAATGACTTGGCCAGGTTACTGAGCTGGACTAGAGTTCTGTGTCTACTTCTGGTTGGATGCCCCCATGGCACTGAGTCATAATGCGTACGTGGTACTTACGCGGACAATCATTACGATGCCTAATGACGATCGGACGCTCCCTGTGGACATTGATTCTGCTATCTATATGGAGAGATGAGAAAAAATTGTTCCCTGTGTACATCGATCGCCTCCACACCTGGCACATGTGTCGGGTGGCTCAGCGTGCGCTTTGTGAGATAACGTCCGACTGAAGGGCTGCACACGAAAAATGAGCACATAAGACTAGTCGGGAGAAGGTCTAAGAGCTGTGGAGGGGTTGCGGGGTGTGATTAGGCGCGGTGCGGTACTGGTTGAGCATATCCTGAATGCTAGCGGTGTCTGGGGCGGACCGCAAAGCCGGTATGAGATAGCGAGCAAGCAAGAAACAAAGATACGACAACACTGCAAGGGACAAACCAATGCCACATTCAAAGGTGCGGTTACAACTGAGAAGGACGATGAGTGGAGGAAGGTTCGAAAAGAACAAACAGGCAAAACGAACAGCAAACTGTGCATGTATCCGGAGGTGCCGTTGAAACAAACAAACAAAAACTCACCCGCCCACATTAGCAGATATCGTCCTAAACAAAAGAAGGAACAGCAGAACCATTCTCATTAAATTAAAACTTCACCAACTGTTTCACATTCAACATGGTACAAGCCACAAAGTATTAAGTCGGATGCATAGGTCTTGGCTGCCAAATTTCGTTTCAAAGGGGATACTACAGGCGAAATACAAAGAACAAACAAGGCAATGTGCGTCAAGTACCCTAGTGGTTTCGTGGGCCATACCATTGCACCGTCAAAACAGCACAGTGACAGTATTGTCAAATTAGCTGCAATTAAGATGCAACAAACTGACAGACGTTAAAAAAATCGAAGAATCAACGAGACAAAACAGGGTGCCATAGCAGACAACACGCATACACATAGACCAGCATGTCGACATGTTTATACTATGATTAAATTGTATCATCGTTCGATTATCTGTCAGGATGCTGTTCTACTTTCAGGGGAGATTTCGTCTTCGCACGGTTTTCATGGTGTGTTGTCTTAAACGCCCTGAAGAAGACTTGTGCCCGATGCCGAAAAATTCACTTACCTGTTCGTATTATGGTTTAAAATCAATGTTACGGCATACACCTTCTGTTTTGTTGTGTTCCCCCCTGGTATTGTGGCTTGGTTTTGTAGCGTCAGCGCTAGAACTAGTAGAGACAGACTCGACTCGACCCTCACACCCTGAGAACTCATCTCTTTCGAGGTGAAAGCCTTATCCAACCTTTCCACCAATGGATACGATGGTGATAATGATTGCGCAACTGACGAACACGAGGATGGTGTTTGAATGGAAGGCGACGACGACAAACTATGATGATCATGATGATTGATGTGAGTCCAAAATGGTGATGATGTTTGATGCAGAGAATGACGACAACGATGACGATACACGACTATGGTGAGCATGAGAAGAAAAAAAGGAGAAGAAGAAGAAGATGAAACGAAGAAGATATTGATGATAATCATGGTGATGAAGAAGAGAAGAAGAAGAAGAAAAAAGAAGAAGACGAAAAAGAAGAAGAAGAAGAAGAAGAAGTTAGAAAATAAAAGAAAACTCTCGTGCAAAATGTGGAATGAAATCGTGAAATCATAAGATATGGAGAAGGGCAACGACAGGAAAACCGACACTAACACCCAATACAGAAAGATGGATGGGAAACGTGATGCATCCAATATGATGACTCACGCTGAGAAAAGATCATGCAGGCGAACGATGTACTACCAACCACAACGCACACACCACACACACACACACACACACCCACACACACACACACACACACACACAATTGTATTCAAATTTATTGAAGAACCAGCATCGTACACCACCAAAACAGAGAAAGAAACTATCTAAGCCGAGAGAGAGAGGGCGCGGGCGCTTGCGCGCGCGCGCGCGCGCGCGCGCGAGCGAGAGAGCGCGAGAGAGGGAGAGAGAGAGAGGAGAGAGAGAGGGGAGGCGAGGAGAGGGGAGAGAGGAGAGGCAGTGGGAGGGAGAGCAAATTGGGGGGACGAAGGAGGGGCGTTTTGCGTTAAGGTTGGAGAACATAATGGATGAGCTGGAAAAGTCTTCCATTAATTTACTTATTGTGCTCTGAGAAATATTCAGAGTGACACAGATTATGACATTGAAAAGACAACCCTTCAGAAGAAAGCACAGATTTTAAAAAGATCTGCTCCAAGTGTGAAAGCAGGTATTATGAGCATGGCGATTCTCTTGAATAGTACATTTCGCTGTGTTAACTCAAAGGGCAGCTAAACTGTTGGCATGCCAAAAGTAAACTTAGTCGAAAACAGGTTTTGGAATCTCGTATAAAACTTTGCAGGAGGAATGTATTGTGTGTCTAAGTTATTTAGTCGCTGGACAAATAACACAAAATGAACCTCCCATCCTCTTTACCATTTTTACACAGTGGGCATGGGATTATTAATTCATTCTCATTGTGGGATCGATATTGATAGTAATGATGCGGAGCAATATCTGTTACCCCGAGTCTGAACTTAGTCATTACAATTTTCAGATGCCTATCTAAATTTAGCAACAAATGAATGAATTTTCACGTCAGGTATGTGTTACAAAATGTTCTGTATACATTAAATCTATCGCTATTCTTAATATGATAATCCCATTCCTGCCATCTACATGAAAATAAGTCTTTCCTTAAAATCATAAAACAAAAAAGCATTTTTCATTCTTCTACACCCTTGATTTGTCCAAACAAAACCATAACCAAACGTAAACAGTTTACAGCGGATGTTTTGAAGCCCAGTTTCCTTTTGTCGCCGTGAATCTAAATTCTAGCATAGCATCCTATAGGCTTGTGCGTGGTAAGCCTTGACTCATCCATTCGAGTAAGTTTTAGCCAAAATCGAGCACATTTAATTACCTGAGTTGCGTATATATTGGATATCGATTTGGTTTCCCCATATATTAGATCATTTGGGTATTCTTATTTCAACCCCTAAAATTTTTTAAAGGGCAAAAAATGTATTTTTTTTGCACAATGAAAAGCAGTTAGCATTATCTAGACCCATCCCATAACTCAGGCACCGTACATAATATTGTTTGATTTTGTGTGTCAAATACTTTCAAAAATAAACTAAGCCGGAGAAATTGCATTTCAGTCTATACCAGTTCTTTAGAATACACTCATAACATTGTTGCTCTGCCCTCACCAAATCCTGGCATGCCACTTCTCATGAAAAAACTCAGTCTTGTGGATGAAATAAATCCAAGAGTACTTATATAACATTCACAATGAAAAGTCAAGCATTATCTATACCCCATGAACCTCCAGCTTTATCTTGCGTAGCATAACAGGAGTTTGAGGGAGGTGTGTCAAGGATGAGCGAGGATGGAAGGAGGAGATAGGAGGGCAGAGAGTAGAGAGTGGGGAGATCGATTGATTCAGTCTAGGGAGGCGAGTTTCTTTACAATGACACGATCGGAGATACTAGTTGTTTGCTCGGACAGTCAAAAATTGAGAGCTGTGCATGCCAGATCTGGGGGGAGACTTCAAGTCTTGTTTGAGAGAGGAGGAGGGAAGAGAGAACTAGGGATTACTTAGATATCGCAATTTCAGGGCGAGTCAGAGGGAGGGGAGAGTGGCGGCCGCTCCATTGAGAAGCCAGCTCTTTCTCTTGCGAAGAGGATCACCCAGAGAGGGGAGGATATAAGAGAGAGAGAGGAAGAGTGAGATGGTAGAGAGAGAGAGAAGAGATATATAGCACTAGGGCTTGTGATGCTTGAAGCAGTAAAGACCTTAGGAACTTCTAACGACAAAAATCCGTACTAGTAGATCTATACTACTTCCACACACACCACACACACATGGGGAACACACAGCGCGCCGCGGTCGCGCGCGCGCCGCGCGCCGCGCGGCGGCATATAGATATATATATATCTATAGTATATTAATACTATATAGATATATATATAAATAATATAGATATTGTTGTGTGTGTGTGTTGTGTGTGGCTGTGTTGTGTGTGTCGTGTGTGTTTCGTGGTTGAACAATTTAGTAGTGGGAGAAATTGGAGCAAATGCAGGCTAGCAATTCCTCAGATTCATTATATTACAAGACTTGTCAAAGAGTGGGAAGAAAGAAAGAAAAACAAGGGGGTTGGTGTTTTTATATATTTGGTTTTTAGTTTAGTTAAAGTGTTTGTGTTTATGCGTGTTTGTGTGTGGGTTTGTGTTGTGGGTGGGGGGGGGGGGGGGGGATAGGGGGCAGGCGGGGGGGGAGGGGGATTGGATTGGGGGGCAGAGATAGGGGGATGTACAAGAGTGGACCACCTGACTTTTGACACCTTCCCATCTCCTTTCGGTCCTTAAATGAGATCCTCCTCCAAATCACATAGGCTCAACACATTGACCCCTACATTTGGATAACCGTTTACACATCATGATTTTACCTGGATTACGGCAGACTTATTTCCTTCCAAGCGTTTTTCCCCTCTCCGTGTTGCTTTTCTAGTCTCCCTCCACGGGGTAGCTTTGATTCCTGTGAAATTCGGTTTCTGAACACCCTTAGTGGTAGAGGTTACCACACAGTTTACAGACTGTGGTTATATTCTCCATTCACGCCAAGGGCAAGCGCCGCCCTCCAGCGCATGCCCAATCTCTATGTCTCCTTGGTGCGTCCGAATAATACAGCCAACGGGGGGCAAGCGCGATCGGCGCAAGACGAGCACAGTGATATGAAATGGCCTCTGTTTTGCATGATGGACTACAATGTCCCACACGCAGACTAATGAAAATTTTTATATGTATTATCTTTGCCCTGATTTCAACGTTTTTCATTTTCATCATTTTTTTTAATGTTTCCCCTCCCTCCGGGTTTGTCCCCCCCTCCCCCCCCACCCCCCCCCCTCCCCCCCCCCACCCCCCCCCCCCCCCCACCCCACCCCCCCCCCCCCCCCTCCCCCCCCACCCACCCCCCTCCCCCCACCCCCCCCCCCCCCCCCCCCTCCCCCCCTCCCCTTCCTTTTTTTTGATTCCCCCCCCCCCCCACATTGTTTTCCCCCCACCCCCCCCCCCCCCCATCCCCGTTTTGCCGAGTCATCCCTGCATAGTATGATGGAGGGCACACCCCCCCCCCCCCACCTGCACTTGTTTTTATTTCCCCCCCCCCCCCCCCCCCCCCCCCCCCCCCCCCCACCCCTTTTTTTGTTCGAATTTGTTTTGTTTTGTTTTTTTTTATCCCCGTTTTGCCGAGTCACTGATGTAATGATGGAGGAATTGTTACCTGCACTTGTTTTTTCCCCACTACTTGATTGTTCTACTTTATTGTGTGTGAAGATAGATGTTGGTACTGCTGCAACAGTGTTACAGAAAGAACCTTACATCCCATTTATTTACAACAATGATTTAATGCCGAAGACAAAGTATATAGGGACTTATAAATACCATGTCATAAATCCAACACAAACTGTGTGCAGAGAAATCAGACATCCGAAATCGTGAGCACACACATTCATTTCTTAAATACAAACTAGCCTCACTTACATAGACGCAGAGATACTTAAGCAGTGGTACAGACTAGCCCCACTTACATAGACGCAGAGATACTTAAGCAGAAGTACAGACTAGCCCCACTTACACAGACGCAGAGATACTTAAGCAGAAGTACAGACTAGCCTCACTTACACAGACGCAGAAAGTACAGACTAACTGCACTACATGCAGAGATATAACACTTCTGTGCACAAGATAAATCACATGTCAATGGGCGTGAGTGCGTGGGTGCACACCTGCGACGAAGAAGGAGAGAGAGAGAGAGAGAGAGAGGAGAGAGAGAGAGAGAGAGAGAGAGAGAGAGTCACGACATTGATTGAGAGAGAGAACAATGGACAGTTGTCAGGAAAATGCAGAGACATCAAAAGCATCACATCGATATCTTTAGCATCCACAACTGGCACACACTAATGAAGGGAGTTGCTCTCCCGTCGGGCCATTTTCATCGTGGATCTGTTATGCCACCTTGCATCTTTTCTGCGCGGCGTGACGATTGAAATTCGATCTGCAGAAAGAATCTGTCTTATTCTCAAGCCATCTGTTCGTAGATTTAAAAAAAAAATCGATCAAATGAGATTTTTTTCTTCTCTTTTTTGTATTTCTTTCCTCCTTACTTTGCCTTTTAACTTTCCCTGTTCTGTTTTGCCTCCTCCTATTCACATTGCATTCTTTATCTGTCATATTTTATTCTTTCCCCTTCATTTTCATTCTTCCTTTATTTCCTTCCTTCTTCAATTTTTGAAAAAAAATGTTCGTTCTTCGTTTCCTTTTTCATTTTGCTCTAATTCCTTTTTTCCGTTCTCTCTCTCTCTCTCTCTCTCTCTCTCTCTCTCTCTCTCTTTTGTTGCTTTTCTACTCTCCTTTTTTTTTCATCCTTTTCCGTTTGTCCTTTGCTTCCTTTTTTTTTTTTTTTTATTTCCTTTCTCCTCATTCTCGTTTTCTTTTTCTTTTCAATCTACTTTCTGAATCTGATTTCTACATTTCTTTACATCCTTTTTTCTAGTTTAGTTGTTCTTTTTCTTCTTTTTTTTTGTATATTTTCTTACTGATATTGTTTATCTTCTTTTTTTCTGTCTTTCCTTTCTTGTTTCTGTTATTTCTGATTTAAATTCCCTCCCTTCTGATTTCACTTTCTTTCTCTTCAAACCTCTCTCAATGATTCCCCTT